>LBLO01000105.1:0-51179 GCA_004354395.1 Chondrostereum purpureum
TGAATATATGAGCTACAACTCATCGTGTCCATCTCCTAGCTCATTCCCTTTCTCAATACATGAAGTGAGCGTAAAGACAAGTTTCTTCGGGGACCCGGCGACCTTCACGGAACATTTCTCACATGTTTTGCTACCCTCGAACTGCATTGTAGCAGCTTCGGAATCCATCCTGGTAAACTTCATTCGAAGAGTCCCTTTTCCATGCTTGGCAACCCATCCCATAGTCCCGTTTGGGTCGTTGTGTCTGCCAACCTACCGGAGAAACGTGAGTGCGATGCATTGAACGGATGATAGCACTCACTTGGTCTTGCAGAACAAAATTACCAACAACCTGCCCTTTATGGCGGCAGTCGTTAGTCGACCGACAAACTCTGAAAGGGATGTTTGGGAACAGTCCGCCAGGAGTGTAGACAGCGTTCTCGCGGTTGGAACCGATTCGCTGCCCGTTTGGCAAGCTCAGCCTGTAGCATGACCCATACTGAATGTCGTCGGTGGCTACACTCGTGTCTACATCCTGATCTTCTTCGACCTCTTCATCGTCCTCCATTGAGGACTCGTGGGTTGAAGAACATCCGCAACTTGTATGTGCGCCAGCATCATCGGGGACATCTTTCTTATCGACACAGCGGTAGTCAAGGAACACCATGCCCAAAGGACAGCAACCACCTTCACCGGTAGACACGTCCCCCGTCCATTCATGGCCGACAGCGCAATACTGCAAATATCGAACAATAAGCACGAGCATCTGACAGAGAGGAATACTCACGAATCCCAGCTTTGTATCTTCGTCTTGCCATGCGATGAAGCCATCCTTGTCGCAGCAACTTGGTGTACGAGTTTCCTGTAACCATCCCCGCTAGGTCAGTAAACATGCTCATTGGAACTTCTTAGGTTTGTACTGACAGGATCGTAGAAGAGGGATCCCAAGCCGCAGTCTGGAGCTCTTGGGTCGCGGACGCAAATGCCATCGGCGTCGACTTTCCAACCACTTGTGGAATGTCCGAGACGTTTGGCTGCGGCTTCGCACGAGATCTCATTCTCTGAACGATAGGCCCGAGAGAGGGCAGCTGTCGAGATGAGGAAAGCAACAATGATAAGCATCGTTGGACTGTGGAATACTGGCATTTGGGTGGGAGGGATGGAATGGGGTATCTCTCGAGTCCCATTCCCTTTCAAATGAGACTCGTCTCGGGAAGAAACATCGTCCGAATCCATTCCACTTGTCTGATGAAGGGTGATTGTGGTCAGATGTTCTAGTGAGGTACGTTGGGTCCGGCCCATCTGTCAGTGCAGCTGATGATAGCTTCGTAGTATCTGAAGCAGTCCTGAAACTGAAAAGCACCATTTTCGCGATCACGTTGGCCAGACACGACACCATGAAACTGTCTCTTTACTGATTGACAATGCGCTGAGAAGGTCTCTCTTTGTCCGTGCTCAATGGAACTCTACGCGCCGAAGGAGCACGCGCTGATGCTTTTAATTGGATGCAATGCTATATGACGGGTGTAATTCTCTTGAGCACCGGATTCGCATCAGCAGAAGACGAATTTCCTAGCATAGGAGCTAAAGAGAAAAAGGAAAGCAAAATTTTATTTATTTTACGCCCCATTTTCTGTCGAGTTATAAAAGCTACTCTGACCGTCTAGATATCTTCAGCATCCTCTTTCGAGAACACCTCGAGCGCTATGAAGTCCTTCAAACTCCTGTCTCTCTTTCTCGCTGTCGTCCCCCTTCTTTCCAATGCCGCAGACTGCAGCGACTCTGATCCTTGCGACCCTGGTTGGGTTATGGACGAGAACTGTTTCTGTGTGCAGAGGAAATGTCCTGGTGTCAAGCGCGACTACATCGACGCTGCTGTTTGTCCTCATGATCTTAGGATTTCATGTTGTTGCTCACATTACACTCTAGACAAACCAGTTCAACTGCTGTCCCTCTATCAGAGACTTGGTAATCTACGACGAGGCTTTGCGTACTGGAGTGGTAGGTGCTCAATGTCTTGCTCGCAGACAACAAGGTATTGACGCACTCTGTAGTGTTGCCCTGGTGGCCAGAACTATTTGGGTGCTCCTCCCAACGGCAAGTGCTGCGACCGCGACCAGACTCTGGTCAACGGAGAGTGTTTCCCTCCAAAGGAGCCGCCTACTGGAAGTTGCGGTCACTGCCCTCAGCAACCATTGGGAGTATGCAATATGAAGGCGGCCTGTGGTACCTCCACCGACAACGGCTTGCAATATGGCAAATGCTACCAGATTACCTTCATCGATNGGTAAACAGCTTGGCCGTGGAACTGGTGGCGCGCATGACCAGTACATCTCACAGGGTTACATCCAGTAAGKGACTGTTTTCCATACCRGKTGCTGGTGAATAATACAAGTCTTGTTGTTATAGGAATATCCCTTACAAGATTTGCAAGACTCCTGCAGCTTGTGGTACTGGGAACGTTAAACCCACTGATACCTTCGTCATCGAGGACGAAGTCGGTCCCGCTGATACTGCGAACGCGGGCGTTGGCTGGGTATGTTTCGTGTACACTCTGACAAATAACGATCTCACACAGGTCCTTCTAACCAATTTTAGGTGGTAAGTTGGTTCGAGTCGTTTATATACAATGGCTGATGTTGTTATGGAAAGGGTGTCAATACCGGAGGAGGACACATGAGTCTGACCACCGACCCGGCCCTGGCTGCCAAATTCAAAGGAAGTATGGGCTGCTCTGACTGCAAGTGCATTGTCCACGTCACTGGAGACCCCGATGGATTTGGGTTGGCGTGCCCTATGGACCAAGCTGGAATCTCCTTCGTATGATGTTTATCAGACTGTTCATCCGACATCCTAACAAACTTTCATTGTACAGTGGCCTAACCAGAAGGTCGGATTGGACCTCCAGTTTGCGGAGATTCCATGTGATGGCAACTTTGCCGCCTGGGAGGNCAGGTAAATCGTCCGCCCGTCTGAAGTATGCCCTTTGTATCTCGACATTCCTAGCCCTTCTAAATCTCTTTGGATGCAATTTGCATTAAGATCATCACATTCTTTTCCTCTTTCTCTTTGAATAACAACCCATAAAATTTAAATATCCTCTCCTTCTTGTATTTCTGATTGATAGCAATGGTATTATCTGTCAAGTAGCTTGCTGGTGTTTCTGTCCTTTTGCGCAACAGCACTGTTCGCTCGAGTTCCCATCAAGCACGTTACTTTCAGTGTTTAATTTTTCAGAACTTCGTGACCATGTTTTCATTTAAAGCTTGACATGCGACATGCACACATCACTTTGTCAACGTCCTTCTTGAAAAACGCTCAACTTCTTTGGGATGCTACATTCTTCAGAGCCCATCACCACACGTTGGCATGATGNCTTGGTACCTACAGCCTCATTGACCTACAAAGCGAAGAAGGTAAACGAAAATCTCAGAATGCTATGCTATTACAGAAACTTAGACTTCCTGTTCAAATTAGGATGCATACATGCACGACCACCGCGATGAATTGAAAATGATGGCTGAGGATATCGAGCGCCTCAAAACAGCCGTAAGTGGCGCCCTTTAAAATACTCAATGCGGTTCGTGTTCATTCTGCAGTATCGCTCAAGGTCATGCTGTGTCGAGAGGAAAGACTTGATATGCTTCGAAGACTTGATGAGCATAGACCCGAGGACSAAGGGAAGCCACCATTCAATCTCGCTCAGTACAGTAAAATGGTGCATAGATCGGGCCTGTTGAGGCAACATGTAAGAATTTCTTTCATATACAGTCAACCCATGTTTGATAGATATTCTCTACCAGCTGGAAGAATGTGAAGCAGACTATTGGGACTTCCAACACCATATCATCACCCAAGCCTCGGTCGATCATGCAGGATACCACGGTTTCAACGACTGGAGCAAAGTAAGGCATGGTTACTGGATTGCATGCTCTCCGATGTTTAAGGCTGTTTTAGGCCATGCTATCAGGTTACTCCACTGTGATATCTGCTCTAATTATGATATCTACTGTTGGGGCAGGTTTAGTTTACGCAAACATCTTTTCAGCCACTCGAGGTGACATTGGTTTGATGGCGTTTACTTTCCCTCTCTTCAGTGTAGGATTTCTCGTCCCAGGATTCGCATGGGCATTGCTCAAAGGGGCTACTCTATGCAACCGTAATGCCGAATTTGCGAGCCAAAGGTTTTGGACGATTGTTTTGATGTAAGGCGTTGTTCATGTCTGCTCCTAGCTGGCAGAGATTCATACCCGATTTGCAGGATATTCCTCTTCCTCTCGTCCCTGTGCGTGGTTGCGGCGATGACCATCTTGAATGTCACTGTCTTCACACTCCCTCGAGCAACGGANCTCAAACGAGCAGTCTCAGGACGACATGACTACAGATACAATCTCTCGCGCGCCTGGAATTGCACTCTTTGCGCTCTGTTGTGTCGTTTTCGTACTTTTGATCCTCGCGTTCGGAATAACTTGTGTGATACGTGGAAAGAACCTCACTGGTATACCTTCTGAGGATGTGAAAGTAGCTAGGAAGCGATCGTTGGAGGACTATAAGTTTGTGTAAAGATGGCAGGCATTATACCATCTCATGTATTTAGAGGGTGCCTTCGAGCTGGATTCGGAGTCTAGCATCCTTCCGGTACTGCAGCCCCGTTTTGATAATTAAGCGCATCCACGCCTAACCCTCTGTCTGCAAACCCTCTCCATAATAAGCAGACGTGCTCCCCCTTGTACCGGTTGTGGTCTGCTTGTATCCACGCGTCGCGGGCATTTATTACTGTAACCAGTGTGAGGCAATGTTCATTGAACGGCAAAAGGTAGGACGTACTGGTTGGATCGCAAGGCTGCAGAGCGAGTGCATCAATGAACAGATGCATGAATACGATGTTACCCTCAGAGCCTGAAGGATCCGACATAGCCTTCTCCGAGTACCCATGGTTGTCGACAAGGAGAGTAAGGATCCCATGGAGAGTCGTAGCCCAAATTTCTAAAGAAAAGAATGCTTTAGTGTTGCTAATGAGTATTAACAATGAGCCGATATACCTCCGACACTATATCTCTCCGCAGACACATTCTGTGCATGCCCATACATCCACGGATTGATTGTCTTGTTCATTGAGTACGGGTACGTCCTTATACCCTTGCCAGTATCATAGCTGTCAGTCACCCAGAGTCCTACAGCATAGTCTGGAACAGGAGATCCTTTCAACTGCGTCCATCTGTCCTCAATCCTAACTCAGTTCCCAGGTCAAAGGAAAGAGTTCGAGTAACGCACTCAGCCATCGCATCTGACCATCCTTCGCTAAGCCCAAGAGCTTCCCATCCTCTTAAACATCTAGCTGTACCTCCCCCAGTCATCCGAGCTGTCATCCCATGGGTCAACTCGTGGACAAGGATATCATTTTGGAGAGCACCGTCTCGGTCTGGGGTGGTCATTGTCCATAGGTACATTCTGCAGATGCCGGATTGACCACTAAAAAGAAGGGTGAGCATGACACCCAGAGAGAAGTCGAGGGCTTACTCAGGTGGTGTCTGAAAATTCGCGTTATTTGTGCCTACGCCAATAATAATAAGGGAATGCCCTCTTCACAGGCGTTGCATTCACACTCACCGGGAGTAGCCTGGATCTTCATCTTCACTCTATCCCCCTCCTCGCCTCCTTTCTCGAAATTCTCTTGTTGGAAGTTGAACGCCTGCTCCGTAAATCCATACAAATATGTGAAATCATGGAATTTGTTCGCGACATAAAACRCGCTCGTCTTGGCCACCGCCACGTTTCCCTCGTCTGTTGGGTCTTTGGTCGAATCATAGGTGTAATTGAACACCTGCCCAACGTTAATCTGCACCGCAACAGACACCAAGGCGTCTTTGTACGCGATAACGTTGTTTCCCTCTGTCTTGTTCCCAAATGAAGTATGCCAGCCCTTTGGTGATGCGATCGGATCCGCTGGATCCACGACGGTCTCAAACCCATCGGGAGGAGCTGACTTTTGTATGGGTATAACAGTATAGGCAGCAGATGATGTGAAGTCGGTGATGCTGACAAGATCACCAGAGTGCGCGTCGACGAAGGCTTCATACCATGTTCCAGCGTGCTCATTTTGGACCTGAAAGACGTGGACAAGGGACAGGGAGCCGTCTGCTCTGGCAAGGTATTCGAGCTTGTTGGGGTGGAAATTGTAGGTTCCTTCTAGAGCTGCTTCTGCTACCGAGATGACATGTTCAAATGGAATTGATGGGATGGAAGAAGGGGCGTTTGCTTGATAGTATAGATAGATGAGAACTGACCCTGCGTGAAGTAGACGAGAGGAGAACTTACAAACATCGACAAAGTTACTCCCGTACGCCACAACGCTCCCCGAACTGGACACTGCAACATTTGCAGCAGTGTTGGCAATAGGAATTCCGTTGTATATTTGTTGAAGGTACGCGAATTTCGTATTGTCTGCAGTGGAATATCCTGTTCGAGAGACAATGTCCCCTACGACCCCGGAAACAGTGGATGAGACTTTCGAAGAAACGAAGTCTTGTGCAGCCTGGAGTATACAGCTGCCAAGCTCGGAGAGGGGAAGAAATTCTGGGATTTCAAAACCGGCACCATAGTTCTATCGGCAAGACTTCAGTTGTCAATGAGGACGGAAGTGTACCTCAAAGGCGGTCGTTGGGTGGAAGACTTCTACTTCTACCTCATTTTTCCCGACCTTTCTTCTAATATGTTGTTGTATTGAAGGAGTGTGTGTTGAAAGAGCGGAAGTTGCAAGCAGTATTAGTGCCAGGGATGTCCTGTGGGGAATTAACATGGTGGTAGGAGAGTTGGAAAGGATGTATCCATCTTCTCTCGCTAAATACTGCCTCTGTGACCTAATAGACGTCGAAGTCTGATAGACACGATGTTTGCTTTGGCCGCGTCAGACATATCCAATGATTTGACTAACGAAGAAGGATCCCTGTAGATCAAACACGACTGGGGCGCGAATCACTTCAGCTCTTCATCCAAATAAATATGTGTTCAAGCACTTAATGTGGCAGCGTTGAGAGTTGAACAACATGGGCATTAACAACTGTTTGAACATGGTGGTTCCGGCGAAAGTGATTTATTGACTCCGGTCCACTTCAGGGCGTGCTCTCACTGATGGTGCATAAAACATAACAAACATCTTCTACTTGGTTGTCTACAATTCTATGGAACACAGTATCAAACACTAACATCTAAATTTTCAGGTCAAGCGTATAATTCATCCTCACTTCGGTGCTACTCCATGATTCAGCTGACAGTTTGGTTTGCAAAATCATCAAGGAACTTCTCTTGCGCTCCTACGACGATATTGACATGATGTGCGGACAATGGACGTTTGCTATGAAAGATGGTCAGAGGAGATCTCAACGCATAATGGATAAATGTACTCTGCCAGTGCGAGGCTCTGAGCCGTGCGTACCAAATTCTTGATGGTACGTCCTGACGAAGCAATTGGAGTTGAGATCGCCAGATGTTCAAACGAATGCGCTCACCATTGAATTGCTTCTGAGCCAGTTTTTGGATCTCCAGGACAGATATCGCACCCTTCTCATTACTACTGCTACTACCATCGGCAATAACATCGCACCCTGCCAGCTCAAAGAACTTCCTCCAGACAGACACGCGTCCGTCATAGTCCAATTCAGGATATTTAATGGCTGAAACACCCCGTTAGCGACCAGCTTGACTCTTTTGTATTGAAATAGTACCGATAGAGAAGCGAGAGAGAAAGGCTTCATCAAAGCTCTTGATTCGGTTGGTAGTCAGGAAAAGGACGCCACGGTGATATTCGAGTATTCTCAAGGCCACTGAGACGAGCGCGTTTCGTTCGAGCTACAAGACGCATGTTATAAGAATATTGGTGCAATGCAGTTGCAAAAATAAAAGCGAACCTCGTGCAGGCTTCGTTGCTCCAGGAATACCTAACTCAAAATATTAAGATGACGCCTCACAGAGAGTAAATTTAGTCTCAACATACATCTGCCTCGTCGATCAACAGAACAGCATCCCAGGCAGTAGCGAGCTACAGAGCCTTCTTTAGCATGAACAGACTTAGAAGTTGAGAAAACAGCACCTTCAAAATGGACTTGAGTCCACTCTCCAGTGCGCTCGGCGTAGTGGCAAGCTGAGATGATCCGACCATATACAACGGACGCTGAAGGAGGTCAGCGACAGCTTCAGCTGTGAGAGTCTTTCCAGTTCCTGGTGGTCCATGGAGCACAGCGATCTATTTCGTTCGTCAGTCAAAGTTGTAGATATAATGTTGTACTAGAATTCAACTCACCAGACCCCCTCCTTTACCAGAAATCACGTCGCTAATGATATGGGAAGTAGATGTTTCATTCTTCGTCACCTCAACGAGCCCTTTGATCAAAGTCTGGAAGTATTTTAGCAGAGTGCGCTGCCAAACGCGGGATCGGTGCGAGCTGACCTTCACAGATGCATCCAGAACGAGATGATCCCAAGCATTGTCGTCAAACTTGACGTCTTCGAGTCGATCCAATACAAAGCTACACCAAGTTTTAGACGAGAGATCGAAGCCATGCACATGCGAAGGTAAGCGGTGGAGCCAGCGTTCAGCTAATTCGGGTATCTTTTGGGCGCTAGTAAATCCAAAGGAAGTGAGTTTTTCGAACGTTCAAGAGAAGAAACCAGTCCCGTACGGGTCGCGTATGTATCCCGACTTCTCCCCGTATGCNTTTCTATCTACAATGACGCGATTCTGCATGGTTGTGCTCAGGAACACTGGAGCACTGCAAATCATGACTGCATTGGACTTACTCCGTTATCTATAAAAATTGTTTATGAATAGTAAGGTCAAAGAGTTGCNAAAATCCCAAGAGGCACGCACAAAGTCGGTGATGAACCCCCGCAAGGCTTTTGTACCTCTCGCCCCGCTCTTATTAGGGAAATCCAGGTTAAGATTCAAAGTATGTACGGATGTATAGGCACACCTTGCAGAGATATCTTGTCTTCCTCAGTCAAATGGGTGCACGCAAGGTTCTCAATCTCTCTCGTACCCTACGTGTCGATAGCAATCAGAAAATTCTCCCCGTTTGACTGGTCAAAAGAGAAATGTACCGTATAGCCCGAGATTCCACATGTCCTAGTTTTGATGGCAAAATCATCGCCATCCCACTCCGCATATTCACCTTCGATATAGAATCTGTATCGCAAATCTGTCATGAAGATATCTAGCACTGATAGGAGGAACTCCTACTCTTTGTCATAGGTGTCATAATATCTGCGTTCTACTTGGAATGCGACCTATAATTGTAGATGAGCGCCAGATATAGGAGCAAGAAAGTGAGAGGGACAACCTTTTGGCCAAACCCGTCATGAACCACGACATGATCTCCAGGCTCAAAGAAGTACATGAGACTAATAATACAGAATGCCCATGAATTCGACACAAGCTCAACGAACATATACGAACCATTGGTATTCCATTTGACCGTGTTGTTTCAACATTTCCATCCGTTGGATGCTACAAATTCCGATCAGATTCTTGTTACAAACAATGAGGGATGTAACATACGTTGGTTCGAGGTATTCTTCGATGCAGCCGATTAAAATCGCAAGCTGCTCCTTCAACGTAGATAATCCTTGGAGAATCGTTTCCTGAGTCGTATCTATCAAGGAAGAGATATCGATTCAGCACGAAGGACAATCCTCCGCGGTTTGGGTGTGATAACGGGTTTTACCAGAGTTGATCATACATCCCATCTTTTTCGCGAGCTTTCGTAAATCCACCAAAGCGAGGGTTTCCGGATGTTCTAGCTTCTGGATCTTTTTTCGGAGCATATGGAGATGCTTGAAGAAATCTGTGACATCGTATTCAGAGGATGTTCTAAAGAAACTGCCCCCGATATAGGATCTAGAGAAACCAGACTTTAGTTCTTTCGTCTTCCGTCCAGTGTCAGATTAGATAGAGCACCTCAGGAAACGAAGCAAAGGTTCGCTCCATTGAGTCATGATGTCTTCAGGTTCCTCTGCCAAACGAATAAAAAGTTCAGGCGTTGATTATGAGATATTGTAACTCCTGATGATAACTCACGGCCAGGACTCATCCAACGAACATGTACTTGGAAGTAGTGGTATGGGTCAGGGGGTGGTGGTGGAGGAGGAGGGACGTATGATGATGGATCGTACGGGAGCCACTCGCACTTCTTGCGGTCATATATCTGAAACTTCTTGATCCAATGGATTTTGGCCTCCTCGGTGCGTGCTTGTGGCTGAGCGTTCACAAGTTCCTGAGAGTTCTCGAAGGGGGGATCGGGACCTGTAGCATCTTCTGAGGCAGAGCTTTGTTCTTCTGTGTCTCTCGTCTCGGTGGTTTCAGATGTATTTGAAGTGGCACAGGTTAGCGATTCGGCCTCGTTTGGTGGTGACATGCTAANGGGGGCAGATGCTAGTGGTGGTTAGTGTTAGAGTTGAAGCGTAATCTTGTCACAATCAGTTACATCCTGTGCTTTGAGTTGATGAGTGGCTGGCTGCCTTTCACTGCGAATAGAAGACGCCCACAGGAAGGTTACTCACGTGATATTGACTTATACAAAGTTCCTGAAACACAGATGGTAGACTGAGTTCCTGTTAAGGGGTGCCCCATTCTTAGAATGCAGCTTAAGGACAACAAAAGATGTGTAAGAGATGTGCAAAATGTTCCGTAGGTTCCCGAAAAAACTTGTCTTTACCCTCGCTTCATGATTGAAGGCACTGAGCTAGGAGATGGAAAAGATGAGTTGTATTCCCGCGATTGCATGTATGTAGTCAATGTGAGCAATACATGGCCAGTCGACGCCAGGAATGATGACCGTTTGAGGTCAAGCGGGAAGGCTCACGAAAAGTCACATCACATGATGCCATGCGTTACTGTTGCTTACGTGTGATAACGGACCGGGGTCTATCCATTTCTTACGCTGCAACCATACACTCAGACTGCCAATTCGAGTCCAGTCAATACATATCTCTCCACGGCTCCTGAAGTGTTTGGACGTCCCTCCGCCTAATTCGAACATGATCGATTGATCTACGACACAGTGAAGATAAAATTCTACCTGCTTTCTAACCATCCTCCTTCAAACCGACATTGCTACTTCCCAGAGCACTCCCACCTCCGCCTTCGTCTTTGTCGCCTGTTGATACGTGCTCCTGGGTACCCAGTGCCTCTTCGTTCACATGTAGGATATGCGGTACATAAACATAGCTGGGGGCCATTACCAGATCTTTGGCGGCATCCTGAGCAGCCAGGGTGAAGTACATCATAACTGCTAGGTGAGACCCATCTAGGATAGAACCCGCTCCTCCATTGTCGCTCAATTGTTTATGCGCGTTAAGGAGGATATCCCTCACCGCTCGAATATGATTAATGCTCGGGTGGAAATCCTCGGGAAGGTTACGCATCCGTTTTTTATTCGCCTCATCACTGTAGAAGAACCTGGCTCGTTGATGGGTGGCTTCGATGGAATGAGGGAATATCTCGTTCGTTTTCTGCGAATGAGTGAGACCAAGCAAGGCAGCAGGTTTTGTGGAAAAAAATGCCCAGATAGCGATCCACCAGAGCGAATCTAAGTCGTGGACGTAGTTGTGGCGGAAAGTTATGCTTCGTTCGGGCGAAAACAGTCCATTGGTTTCGGTTTTGACCAACCATTTTTTTACCCGCTGCGCCACGGGGTTAGGATTCGCGATAGCACAGTTAGGAAGCGGGATAGCAAGACCTAAATTATTCCCAATGAAAGAAAGCTCAACGACTAATGAATATCATACCTTCGATTGGGTAACTGGGAGTCGAAGGAGTGACTTCCGGTGAAAAATGGTAGAAACCGTTTTGTATCTCAATGGCCATGAATGCAGGAGTTCCCTATTACACAAAATCAGCCGTCAGTTGATGGGTGAGACGAATAATCAGGTACTGTTTTGATGCCCCCGCGCCGTCCATCTTGGTCGTCATTGGAACCCTCAGGTAGCTCGTAGGGTTTCGCAGATTCAAAGTCAGATATCTTGCAGTTATTGCCCTCATAGATGAGAAGGTTTCCCAGGCTCAGGTCGCGATGAACATATCCCGCACTGTAGATAATCTGGAGACCTATTTCAACGAGACCCAGATGAGTAGATGGTCTGATGTGTATGTGATTTGATAAACCGTACCCATTGTAACTTGCGCCAGCGATCCGAAAAACTGTTTGTGGTCCGTTAAAATATCCGGCGTAGTTAATGGCCGGCCCTTTTCTCCATACAGAATCCTACAATGTTGTTTCGCAGTGTCATCCTTGAACGCGGTAGAATCGAGTGGAGGAATATTCAGCTTCGGACTTGCAGGAGTCGGGAAGGAGTTGGCAGGTTCTCGTGATGCGGGAGGGAGAGAACCTACAAGAGTATGCGCACTGCGAGAAGTACCGCGTTCTTCTTGGTCCGGAGAAACATGTAAAGCGTTCGTTGAGGACAGAACATGGCCACGAAGAATGACAGACGCGCAGTCGTCTTGATCCGCAATCCGCAATCGCTCGTCTTGTTTGACCTCCATGAAGTACTTCGTGGCAAGGTTTGATTCAAGGGGTCCGATGTCGTGGGCCCTGTTCACGTTCGCGATGATCTTGTCGAGAATCTCCTTCTCCCACGAAGCATCCTCGTCCATCCTGACATCTTTCATGACAAGAATATCGCGAGTAGAGTCGATAGACTTGTTCTTGAGCTGCTGCACCTTCCACACGCGCGTAGCCCGGCCGAGAGAGCGAGCGGCCTTGAAGTCCTCGAGAGCCTTGAGGGTTCGGTACCATTCGTCACCGCAATGAATATTATACTCGATCTTGCTACTCCCTACGACATGTTCGATAGTGGGATAGTAGCCAACTTGAGCCGCTGCGCCTACTATTTCTCTGAATGCTTGCTTGGTCAGGGAGGGAGCACCGAGCTTTTGAAGAACTCTAACGAGACTTCAGCAACATACCCTTGAAGTTCTTCGCAAGGATCGTTTCGGACTTGATCAAGGTTGGGGGTTTCATGATAAGACTTGCTGTCACTCATTGACGCTTTATGGGGTGTGTTTTTGGAGCTGTATCGCGTTGGCTTGGGGCTGACAGGTGCAGCGGTAGTGGTCAATGGCGAATGACGTTTTAGAAGGTAGATTCCCATATCGTACTTGATATCGAGATTACGAATCGTCCTTAAGTGGAAGAAGAGACAAAGGAAGACGCGTGGCCGTCCCCCAACAACAATAGGCCTACCCACAATAAAACCACCAGAGGAAGAGGAACATGAAAACGAGGTAGTAGTCTTCACGGATGGAAGTGCAATAAATAACGGCGAAGAGAATGCCACCGCAGGGGCAGGACTATGGTATGGAGAAGACGACCCCCGGAACCAGGCTGTACGAGTCCCAAAACAGATAGCCCAAACTAACTCGACGGGCGAAGTCCTGGCAGTCCACCATGCAGCAAATGCTACAGACACCAACTCTGACCTACGAATTATGAGCGATTCCGAGTATACCATTGATGCTCTTACTAAACACCTACCAAAGTGGGAAGATAGAGGCTGGATTGGCGTAGCCAACAAGCAACTAATACAATCAACAGTTGCGATACTACGAAATAGGAAAGCAGACACAACTCTGACCTGGGTCAAAGGCCACAGCGGAATTGAAGGAAATGAAGGTGCAGACAAAGAAGCACGGAAGGGAGCACTGAAACCTCTCCCGGAATCCCAAACAATAAGAATAATCCCAGCAAATCTAATTGCAAGAGGAGCGAAACTAGTATCAATGAGTCAGTCAATGATGTACAAAGGAATTAATGAATTCCTAGCAAAACCAGAGCCCCGGGAGGCGGCAATAAAAAACCTCGAACTTATAAAAGAAGAAGTAAAGGACTTCTGCGAGAAGTGCCCGAAATCCAGCGCAATATGGGAGTCATTCCACCACAAGGACATATCCAGGAACATCCAAGCCTGGATGTGGAGATCGACCCACGAAGCATATTGGGTAGGGAAAAAATGGAGACGCAGCCAGTCCCTACAGCACCGAGAAATATGCAAAATATGCGGGGTGACGGAAGACATGAACCACATCCTCCTAGAATGCCAGGCACCCGGCCAAAAAATAATATGGAACCTAACCAAAGAATTGTGGGAGAAAAAACATGACAAAGAATTCACACCTTCACTCGGATTGATACTGGGTGCAGCTCTCCTCGAGATACGAGACGAACACGGAAAATTACTTACCGGAACGAGCAGACTACTCCGAATAATCCTAACGGAATCCGCACACCTAATATGGGCACTCAGATGCCTAAGAGTAATAGAATACGAAGATAAACCCGAAAAATGGCCCACAGAAAGAGAGATAAGAGCAAGATGGGTGGCGAAGATAAACGAAAGACTCAACACAGACAAAATGATGACTAATAGGAAGATATTCGGAAAAAGGGCAATTTCCGGAAACCTAGTACTCAAAACGTGGAGCAAGACCCTAAGAGACGAAGAGAATCTGCCGGCCAATTGGCTACGACAGACTGGAGTTTTAGTGGGTATAAACGAACGAAGTAATCCAAATGGATAACTCGTGTTCTAGTCCCACACGAGCTAGACATCTAGCGTGCGAGGGCATTTCTTCAGGGTGACTCAAATCGTCTCGGCAAGGGTTTTGGAATACTAACTAGGAACATCGCGATGTAAGATACAATTCTGGGGTGAGAACCCCCGGACCTTAGAGCAGCGCCACTTCCCTTCACCAAGTGAACAGGAAGGGCACATACGCTTACACCAAAAAAAAAAAAAAAAAACATTCTTTGGACCGAATGAGAGAACTGCTGACACGATGATGGACTGGGCACGTAGGTTGTCCTCCGGCGTTCTCGCAGACGATTTTACTCACTGCCAATATAGTGCATGCTCGTTCTCGTGGTGCCGAAACTTGGTGGAAGTCATTTACTACTCGATCCCCCCATCCTTGCTGAGCTTGCCTAAATCAAAGTTGTTCACCCCAAGTCTCCATCAGGACCGCAGTCTGGACTTTCGTCACCCTCTTCTCCTTCACCCCAAGCAGTTTGTAGATGCCTACAGTGTATTGGCGGATACTCAAGCTGGTCACAACCCAGGATCTCTGCGGACTTCCCGGGACGGGGACGTGAAATTACCTTGTGAGCCCCCATTATCGTTGAAAGGGGTACTAGTCGATTTGTCGCTAGCTGGGGAAGCTGACAACATAGAATTCCGTAACGGTGCTCACTTGCGCTTCAAGGCCGACCTATTGGTGCCCTGTGGAGGCCGGCATGTGCTTCATTTCTGAGCTTATTCATAGCTTCGCCTCCTGTGGGGGTATCGTATAGTTCGGAAGGGTAAGCCCCACTTCAAGTATATCGTAGAAGGTGCAAACCTATTCCTAATGCAACAAGCCCGTCTGTTCATAGAAAAAAGGAAGCCGATTTTGTTCAAGGATTCCAATGCAAATAAGCGTGAGTCCAGTAGATGCGGAGAAGAACCAATGTGTATTCATTCTGCGTTGAATTCAGGTGGTGTTACTTCGCCTTCTTTCGAAGTTTTTGCTGGTCTTGCACTTTCCACATCGGAGTACATGGACCTAATGATCTTCAAGGACGGCCAGAACAATATCATCGAGAACGCCGCTGCGGAGTTCCACTGCATTCAATTGTTCAATATATTGCCTCTGCGGCATTCAGGCTTATCCACCTCGTTTAGTCTCGAATCGGATGTTTGATGCACGATCGGTTTACATATTTGCTTACTTATCTAGTATTGCGTGCCAGGAGCTGCTATGGTGTTAACGTCCTAGACTTCTAGTACGCATCACAACTACCTTGGCGAAAGCTGGGGTGATGCGTGGGAGGGGTGGGGGACGTTTCTTAAACTTAAAGGACCGTGATGCCCATTTCAACAGCAACAAGAACAACTATATAAGGACGGGTCGGATTTCAGTTTCCCTAGCATAATATCATTCAAGTTATCATGAATACCTTGCTTATCACTTTTGTCACTCTCGTGTTGTCGCTCTCTTTGCTCTATAAACGCAGAGGAAAATTCCCGTTGCCACCTGGACCCAAGGGTCTTCCCATCGTCGGTAATCTCTTCGACCTACCCTCGCAGTTCGAGTACATCAAATTTGCCGACTGGGCTGCCGACTATGGTCTGTTTGAATATATTTTGAGTCCCCGCCTCTGACTTCTTCGACAGGAGACTTGATTTCTCTGACCATTTTCGGTCAAACGATAGTCATCCTCAATTCATACCGTATTGCTACAGATCTTCTGGAGAAAAAGGGTTCTATTTATACAGCACGTCCACACTCGACCATGCTACACGACCTCATGAACTGGGGAAGACTCTTCTCAAATCAATCGGAGACTTCCCGATGGACTCCTGCTAGAAAAGCTTTACACCAGGAAATCGGAACACTGGCCTCTTTAAAGAAATACCAGCCCTGGCAAACCCATGCGACGATTKATTTCTTGAAGCAACTTGCTTACATGAAGATTCCCGACCATCTCCATGATCATATAGAGCGGTGAGGGGCGTTCAGACTCAAAGAAGGATCGGATTTCTCAAGCGTTTTGTAGATTTGCAGCCTCAGTGGTTCTTGGAACAGCTTATGGATATGTGCCCAGGTTGGAAACGATCCTATTGTGATTACTGCGGGGCACGCGGCCGGTGATCTAACTGTTGCTAGCATTCCGGGAGGCTTTGGGGCCAACCAGATCCCAATACGTGCCTATCTTTGTTTGAATCCTCCTTGATAAAGCGCTAAGAACGTCACTGGTACAGTGCGACATATTCCGGGTTGGATGCCAGGTGCAGGCTTCCAGTCGTTTGTGTCCCGAGGGAATACTCTCTGTCAACAATTGGTCGACGGACCTTTGAACTATACAAAACAGCAAATGGTAGGCTCTCATTTACAATTGCTACCCACATAATAACCAACTCTGCCTTGCAGTCTGAAGGGGGTGCTCAGGACTCCCTTGTGTCCAGACTTCTCAATTCTGGACAACATTCAGAGGAGTTTACGAAGTATCTTGCCGGAGCCATGTTCATAGGTAAAAGATTTCTTTTGGATGGGAGCTATTCCTGACACACCTTAAACAGGCGGCTCCGATACGGTAATGGGGCAAATGTTAAGCAAGTTGAATAGACTGACAAGGTTTTTKTAGACTNGGATCATGGTCTCCACATTCTTTCGGGCTATGACGCTATATCCGGAAATTCAAGTCAAAGCTCAAAAGGAAATCGACTCAGTGGTTGGGTTCGATCGTTTACCAACATTCTCTGACCAAGAACGACTGCCTTACATGGATGCTTTACTCAAGGAACTCTTTCGATTCCATCTTCCTGGGCCCATCGGTAYGGCATATCTCGCCTAACGTTCAGGTTGTGAACACAGCAGATGAACCGTTCTCAGGAATTCCACGAAAGGCCTTGGAGGATACAGTTTATAACGGATTCATTATTCCTAAAGGATCGACCGTGATTTCTAATATCTGGTGCGGTGTGTTTCGTTTCGCGAAATTTGGCGTTGCTGACTGGTTGAACAGGAACATGGTCCGTGATCCAAACATGTTTGAAGGTCCAATGGTCTTCAATCCTGAACGATTTTTGCCACGAGAGGGNAAAAAACCTGAATATAATCCTCGTATCATTGCTTTCGGTTTCGGAAGAAGGTCGGTTTCACAGTATCTCTATTGTCCCTCTCACTGAGCACTTTTATCACGCCCAGGAAATGCCCCGGTATGTCACAGCCATACATCGACGCTTACTAGGCCTCATTCAATTCAAGGTCGTTTGCTGGCCGAACAATCGATGTTTCTTCTGTGTTGCGCGACGTTGGCCACTTTCAATATCACATCGATCGAGAAAGACGGAAAGCCCATCCTTCCGCAAGCAGGGCTTTTACCAGGGATCATATGGCAAGTTGGCTAAGTGCATTGAGTTATACCTGCTGACCCCAACGAAATCTTCATAGTCGACCGGTTCCATTCCAGCCACGTTCCACAGAAGTACTTTCTCTGCTTACCGGCACTGATAACAGAGACGCATAGCCGTAGACAGCACTTCACCTTATCCACTAATCCTTGATTGCCTTGATTGCATTGGTTCACAGTAGACGTTCACATGTAGAATTGTTTCTGGACACCACTTCCTTTTTGTACCAACATATGTTCAATCAAATAAACTAGAACAATCTAGCAAACTCATGCGGCGAATGATGTCCTAGTCACGATCCCCGTATTCCTTGCCACCTCGAAGAAGTTTCTCCCTTCCTTTGTCCTCTGTCTGGAAGACAGCAACACCTCCCGTACCAGCGACACCGAGCAACAAGGTTGTCCTCCCCANCCTCACACGGTGCCCCGAGCTCCATTCCTCTAACTTCTTCGAGGTCAATATAGAATTAGTTCACAAGGTTTCAGACTCTCAACCAGTTTTCCCTTATTAAGGCGTTCGAAGATTGCAATGATATCTCCCTTTCCTTCCAGGTCAACTTGGCCAATGGTTATTTTCTATTCGAAACGTAGATGTAGGAAGACGAAGGAAAGATTATCTCGTGGCAACAAGTGTCTGATAACATATGATTTCACATCTTGTCAATGGTTTCTATCAATCATAATCCATACTAAGTACTTATAGAAAACTGAGCAGCTCGTGATTGATTTCATCTTCATCACTTTGGGTGAAACGCCATATTCTCGGTTGGATCCCGAGAAACTCGAGTTCGAGAAGCAGGAGCCATTATTACGACATGTCGGGAGCGCCTGAACGTACTTAGCTAGAAGCTTAATACTGAAGGGAAGGGGTATTTGTGCCAGACTCAATATACTAGCAACCCTCGATATAATATGATTGTGTCCTGGACGTTTCTAGCTTAGGTACCGCTTGGATCTATTCAGCATGGACACGAATTAGCTGCTAAAGTACAACACCATTTATCTATATGATGGCTGCACTGGTAAGCATTTGTTGCCGCCGCCGCCGCTACATCCTGAAACACTACCCGGCGTGGGAGCCCGACGCATCCTAAAACTGCAATACCGCCGCTTATCTCACACCATCAAGTAATTTGGCGCCCTACTTAACTTTGATGAAGGACACTGCCCTACTTGCTAGCCCTCCCATAAACTGCGCAGTAGGCTGACCAAGTGCAAAGTGCAACTGTGCTCGGTACAAATGATTGTTCTAGAAGAGAAACCCGGCTTTTCCGCAGAACCCATGCACAACGACGAAGCACCACCGCCGTACGAGCTCGAATCGAGCTCTCCAGAGAGTGGCAGTTCGTCGACAGTGTCCCCGGTTTCCACTAGCAGATATGACTCTGTTGAGCCTTCCCCATCGACGTCGAGACAAGACTCTAGATCGAGTCAATCAAGTTTACCACCCGCTCCCCCCCGGCATCCCTCCAGTCCAACTCGTGCATCAGCGGGCTCGTCGAAATCACAGCTTCCCAGCGAGATTCCAGGAAGACCTCGACATCCTACAGCCAGTGAAGTCCTCGCGAAGGAAAAGAAACAATCTTCTCCCACGTGAGTCTACCCCTATTCCTTCGACGCGACCTACTGAATAAATTCGTGTAGCACTCGCCAGCCTCGCTCTACGCTTCCCACAGAAAAGAAAGGGGCACGACCGCCGTCTGCTCCGCCTTCTCCTGTATCGCCTCGACCGCGACTCCACCTAAATGGCTCAGGCTCATCGTCCAACCTCCTCCAACCACGACCCAAATCATCGTTCAATCCTAGCCCAGCAGCGCCCCCTACGCCTGCTACTCTCAAATCCAGGGCTTCGTCCTGGTTCAAGCTCACAGCTTCTTCCCCAGAGAAGGACACCAGTCTAGAAGTCACAGCGACAGTCGTAAACCTTCTTCGAGACCTCGTACGGCCTGCACCTTCTGCGCTATCATCAGCCGATCCTCAGAAAGTTCTGAGCGGATGCAAGGATGCTTGTACGAGCTATCAGATCTCTTTCTCGAATCTTTTGCAAGACAAGGCCATCGAGGGTCACAGCGCACTCTATTGGGGCATATTGAACACCAATCCCCGCAAGTCCCCTCTGCCAGTTTCCCTCGTTCGGTATGCACAACCATTGACAACAGACTCAATGAGCGAGGTACGGGCGGCATGTCTCCTACGAAACGACCAGAAATTATTCCAGAAGCTGCGGAACGAGGGAGCTGTTGTGCCTGTGACAGGCGTGGATGAGATGCTGGGCGGTCTTTCCTTAGACCGCGTCGAAGTAAAGGAGAGGGACGGAGAGTTTCAAACGACAATAGAGCTGGGGTACTTCAAACGCCGAATGAAGGTCAAGGGAGCTGTGGAGGTAGAATGGATTGCGAAGAGTGCGTCTAGCTTTAGTCTTTGCATTTCCAACAGAACCTAACGTGTGCTATAGACCGATTGTGGAATCTCACGTTCGTGGCAGCGCCAACGAAAGATAAAGAACCCCAGAAATGGTCAATCCATGTGACTTTGTTAGAGGAGTCGCAGCCAACCTTCGTCGATGCCCAGCTCGTCCTTCTAGACGCGCATCATACATCAGGCTATCACCACCACAGTAAACAGGTCCGCGACCGCATTTCGAGATCCCTGTGCACACGAATGGGTCACAGGAACTCATACCAACCCCAAACGACGCGTTAAAAAAGAAAAAGAAGCCTGAAAAAGGCAGCGTACTTTCTGTTGAACTAGAAAAGGAAAGCACTCCTCTGAAAGAGGCCTTGGGGATGATGATCGGAGGGGATACCTATCTTTCACCTCAAGATTCTCTTAGCCTGAGATTTGAGGTGAAGCTGAGGAAGTACGAGAAGGATAGTAGCTGTATCATTTGCTAGTAGGCCACAGTCACGGTCTCCAGAGTTGATACCTGTTTTTCACACTGTTGTCGAACTGTTTTGCATGATCATTTTGTTGTATTAGATTTATATGGACTTGGAGAACATCTATTGAATCTTACTTGCTTTATTTGTAGCTATAACTATTTTGATATCCAAAGCTGTATGGAGGAGCAATGTCAGCCGCTTTTGGAACATGGTTGGGCGGTGATTTCCATGTAAGGAATTTGATCCCATCACAGGGTTTGACGCACGATGCAACCCCTCATCTTCATGTACATAGATAAAAATGTATATGGTCAATATACGTCAGTAGTTGTACTCATTGCTGGTCTCCTCACGAGTCCTCTACCCCCTCGATAGATTGACTTCGCCGAGTTGACAAACCTGCCAACGTGGGAGATTCGGTTGAATATCGGGCCGGTGAAGTTTCCATTCCTTTTCTTCCAATGTTCCATTCTCATTCACCCATCATCATGCAGGCTCTCACCAATTGAACACGGATTGCGGAGCTCTTAATTTCCGCCAACATGACACTACACGTTGAATTCCCCTCCAACTGGCCAGGTTGGAGCATTGACTCCTATACACTTATCAACTCCCATTCCACTACATCGGGTGGCAATTTAAACCTGAGTGTAGAGTCGGAAGTGCGAGGCGATTATAGCTCTGATTCTCCCATATTTAGAGCGGTGGCGACCACTGGAAACCTTGACGTTACTGTCTATGCGCTGAAATTCTGTCTTCGAGATGATCTCCTTAACTCTCTGAATCGCGAAGCCGCTGTCTATGATGGGCCGCTGAAAGATATTCAAGGGACTATTATTCCACGTTTCTTCGGATTATTCTTGGCGGAAACTGAGGACGGCAGACAAATTGGTTGCATCGTGCTCGAGTTCTGGGGTCAATGTCTCCAGCAGCCGTTTCATTCCACGAGTCTTGATCTAAGGTTAGTTCAAGTCCAAATGTTGTATGTAGCCTCTCTAACATATTTCATCATTAGACTACGAATATTTGCACATCTTACTGAACTTCACCGACGAGGTATTCACCATGCGGATGTACGTGTCTCACCGGCTTTTGATTCAATCTTATGCTTTCAGCCTTCCTCATTGCTTCGTAATCTGCTTTCACAAGTTCGCAGAGAGGAACGTTCTTGTATCGTCTGGGGGCGACGAAATAAGGATCATCGACTTTGATCAAACCTTTCCCTTGGAGGAAGGCTGTTCGCGTGTCCACGAGTTCCAGGTGACTGCTGAGTCTTCACCGAGTCAATTTGGGTGCAGATATCTTTGGGAGTTGTGTAAATCTCACCTGAATATCTGGGAATGGTACAGTTTCAACCTTCGAAATCGGCTTGCAACTGACCAGCATCTAATTCAGACAATGCAGTACTCTATATAAATTCGGTGCCAGCAGACAGCACAGTGGTCACTACGCATTATTAGAGCTGCATAACATGCGGAAGGTAGAACCTGGTCCAAGCAGTGCTCCTAGTTTGTTTGATTGACGAATATTCCTGGCATATAATTATACTTGTGGGGTATATATCCTATAGTAGTGTTTCAAGGGGCCCCGTGTACAGCCCCAGGCTACTCCTCTTGAGAAATCGCGGGCGTCTTTGCTACCAAACAGCCATGACGAGGAGAAACCCCCTTCAACATTTGGCGCCATTCGGCACCATCAACGTGATAGTCTCGTCTCGAAACTATTGTGCACTCAGCAACCTTATCAACAGCCAAGAATCCGATTCTGCTATCCTGCATACCATTTTGCACGCCACTGCACAACGCATCTACGACCTTGCGCTTTCCAACCCCAGTGACATAGAATCGCTCGCAGATTTCTGTGCACTGGCGGCGAGCAGAATGAATAGCACGCAGAAAGATGATGAGGAAAGCGGCAGCAAGGCACATTATCCTAAAGCCATGATATGGACAAGATGTTCTCAAGGCCCTGCCATCCTGATGGAGCATCTTGGTACATATATCTGGGACCAGCTATTCCTATCTACACTCGTGTCACTACGCCTGAACCATCTGATGACTTTAACCTTGGGAAAAAATACTATCATCCTGTTCTCGGTGGTTCACTGCTTTTATCACAACTATTCTCCGTTCTCCCGTCGACTAGAGAGACGTTGTGGAGAACAGTGGAAGATATCATCATTAAGACACTTTTCAGCGGCACACCACAAGAGCCAGGAGCTTTCCTTGCCTGTGCAGTGCTCTTGTACACATCTGGGTGTGCCATCCGAGAATTCTTGGATGGCCATGAGGGGAAGGGGAAAGATTGGTCACCATGGTTCGATGGAGGTAAAGCGTTGAAGCCCAACGAAAATTGGAAGTGGATAGATATTGCTCAGGCGCTAGAAGAAAGCGTACTATTCGATATGGAGTTCTCAAAAGGCCTCCCACCCCAGTTGACAAATCTCTTCAACGGGTTGGCTGCACATGTNGGGGATGGGACGAGCGACTGGATGAAGGAAGATTGGTCGGTCAATTCCACCTTGGAGGTATTGACTTGGATAGAGCACCTTCAAGAGACCAAGAGGAATCGTAGATGACGGGATGCGTAGAGTTTCTATAGCACCTAGCAGTATCTATGCCACTGCAAACATGAAAGTCAAAGTCCAAGTGTGAGGGCCGGCGACCACTTTCGAAACACGGAACAAAGCTCCACGTGGCCGCTATTGAAAGTGATACCCCGGTCCCACGCGATCACACTTTATGTTCCGGAACTTGAATCCATACAGTTGTTCTTGAACTTCCATCCAATACCAGTCACAGAACGCAGACGAATGACATTCTGACCACTCTGAAAGAACTTCGTATATCTTCCTTGCCTCCAAAGACCTAAACTAGCCAGCTGGCAGGATGCTCTCGAGATCCGTACGACTTCCCCGCAATTGCCTCACTCAGGCGCGTCGAGGTTACCACGACGAGGCTTTTGGGTTCAGGAAACGACCGGAATTCGTGTTTCCTGATTGTAAGCTCTCTTTATTTATTATTGACTGTTATTCTTATTATATGTACCTAGACACTGCATCACAGCTAGCTAACCGTAACGAGAACGCTGCTCTCCTGCGGTACGTCGACTCGGTTAGAACGCATGGTCATCGTGCAGCCCGGATCGATCCTTTAGACCTTATCCAACGGGATGAAGTTGCGGCTCTGGATCCAACCCGGTATGGGCTTACGGACCCAAACAAGAAGTATAATGTCAATGGTATCATTTGGACCAAGCCTGTCGAGTCCCTGGCCGACAACGAAGAGGCTTGGTGGACTTTGGATCAGATAACAAACCACTTGAGGAGTCTATACGTTGGAAGAATTGCTTATGAGGTTCATTCACTAGCACTCGTACACACCATGTGGCACTGACACTACTATCCCCTAGTACATGCATTCACCGTCGAAGACGGAGCGTTTGTGGTTCTCACACTACCTGGAATCTGGAAGCTCTCCGCTATCGGCTGATGTAACGGTGAAGGACAAGAAGCGTATCCATGGCCTGCTTGCGCGCAGTGAAGTCTTGGACAACTTCTTGCAAATTAAGTTCCCAAATCTTAAACGCGTAAGAATTGTACTGTTGCGAGCGTACGGCTGTCTCACGCATTGCAGTATGGACTCGAAGGTGGCGAATCGATGTTACCCGCCCTCGATTCTCTATTCTCGGCTGCTGCTGATGGTCATTTGTCTCTCTTCTCCATGATCCATCCCTTGTTGACTCTGGTTCCTTAGCCTCGATTACTAATATTGTCGTTGCAATGCCTCACCGTGGACGACTTAACTTGCTTACAGATCTCCTGAAGTATTCGCCTACTGCTTTGTTCCACAAAATCCGAGGTAATTCAGAGATCCCAGAGGATTTGGGTGCTGAAGGAGACGTGCTCAGTCATCTCGGTTCGTCGCCTATCCCTCAAAGAGGTCCATGGACTCAGACATCTCCATAGTGTCTTCTGTCGATCTTTCATACGAAAATGCCGCTACTGACGTTCGAGTTTCTTTGCTTCCCAACCCATCTCATCTCGAAGCGGTCAGTGCTGTGGCGCTGGGAAAAACTCGGGCCAAGCAGTACTCGTTGCTCAAGACTTCCTCCCAAGATTGTCAACTCGGTGATAAAGCAATGTGCGTTCAACTTCATGGGGATGCAAGTTTCACTGGCCAGGGTGTCGTAATGGAAACATTGGGTCTCAGTGAGTGGAAACTAATTATGTTGCGAGGCCCTGCTAATGGTTTGTGAAGGCAATCTGCCGCATTTCACTAGCGGTGGAACGGTTCACTTGGTGGTTGAGTAAGTCCATGTCCCCTTTCGCCTGGTACCTCTACTTACCTGGGCTCGCGCATCCTAGTAACAAGTAATGTGAAAAATCCTTGCCTGATTCGACGAGGACTTGACATTGTCTCATAGTATCGGATACACTACCCCTGCAGCCCAGGCCAGGTCATCCCTCTACTGCTCTGACGTAGGAAAGATGATCAACGCCCCGGTCCTTCATGTTAATGGAGACTATCCTGAAGGCTTGTATCTTTCTCAATCCCATGAAATTTCTACTTACCCTGTCCCCGATAGACGTTTTCCGTGCAATGGAAATCGCCTTCAAGTACAGGCAATATTTCCGGAAGGTAGGAGAACACTCGTGACTGCAGCTGGGCTCCGTTCACCTCATAATCCCTAGGATATCATTGTGGATCTTTTGGTGTATCGTAGATGGTAAGTGTATTTCTGTATTTGATGGATATCTGGTGATTAATGATG
Source organism: Chondrostereum purpureum (assembly GCA_004354395.1). Taxonomy (NCBI): domain Eukaryota; kingdom Fungi; phylum Basidiomycota; class Agaricomycetes; order Agaricales; family Cyphellaceae; genus Chondrostereum; species Chondrostereum purpureum. The sequence goes on from LBLO01000105.1 coordinate 25,577, forward strand.
CCTTAGGGGGTGGGTGCATCTCTAGAATTGAGAACTCTGACACCAATATTGATTGAGACGCAGACATAATGAGCTCGACCTTCCAAGTCTGACAAGTCCGATCATGTATGAGAAGATTGCCGCCAGGAAGTCTGTGCCTACATTGTATGAGGCGAAGTTGGTGGTACGTTGTAGTGGAATTCACCAAGGCCTTTCTTTATTAAATATGGGCTCGCCAGTCTGAAGGAACTATATCCGCTGAGGAAATCTCGAACGTTCGCACTGACCACAAGAACAAACTCGAGGCCGACCTTGCAGCTGTCCCAAGTTACGTTCCGACTGCATCTATGCTGGAGAAGCAGTGGAGCGGTATGACTTGGCCCGCGAATGTTCAAGAAGCCGTCTCGTCCCCGGAGACTGGTGTTGGCCTTGAGGCTCTGACCCGCATCGGAAATGCGAGTGTCAAAGTCCCGGAAGGATTCGTGAGTCACTTTGTCACCTCCAGGAGATGTTCAGCTAACTATCAATAACCTTCAGGAGGTCCATCCCAAAATCCAGAGGCATATCAAGAACCGCCTGCAAAGTATTTCTAAAGGAACGGGTCTTGATTGGGCCACCGCGGAGGCAAGTTTCCCCCAACTTTATAATGGCATGCTGTTGAAGGAGATCGTAACTTGCTTAGGCTATGGCATTCGGTTCAGTCATGGCTGAAGGATGCGATGTCCGTATTTCAGGTCAAGATGTGGGAAGGGGCACTTTCAGCCAGCGGCATGCGATGTTGGTCAACCAGAAAGATGAAAGTGTCGTCGTTCCATTGAACGACACAGGGAACTCTGCAGGTCAAGGAAAGCTCGAGCTTGCGAACAGTATGTGCACTTTCTGCTCGATCCGTCTTTGTCTGATGATGATTGTCAGGTTCATTGAGTGAGATGGCTGTGCTTGGGGTAAACATTCCTTTCAACTATGGAAACTTGGCTTTGACTTCTCATATCTATCTTGTTAGTTTGAATACGGTGCTAGCTGGGAACGCCCAAACCTCTTGCCGATATGGGAAGCTCAGGTGAGCAATACCAAGTGCATATTAAATATGCAATCCCTGATCGTTATCTTTCCTTAGTTTGGTGACTTCTTCAACGGAGCTCAGATCATCATCGACACTTTCATCGCATCCTCAGAAAGTAAGTGGTCCCCTTTTCTTTGTCTCCTGCGTGGAACTTGACGAGCAATACCAGCTAAGTGGCTTCGACAAAGCGGAATTGTTCTTCTCCTACCCCATGGACTAGACGGTGCCGGTCCTGAACATTCGTCCTCCAGGATTGAGAGATTCCTACAGGTCTGCCTTGTCAGCTATCTTTCAATGACCATCACTTAACAAAGCAAGTAAGTTGACCAACGATCGCTACGAGTGGACAGACGAACCATTTAACATCAATATGCACGTCGTATACCCAACAACACCAGCCCAATACTTCCACCTTTTGCGGCGCCAGGTCAAGCGTAATTTCCGAAAACCGTTGGTTGTCTCAGGGCCAAAAAGCCTCCTCCGACTTTCGGTGCGGGTGGTTTGTCCTCGTTCAAGCAGTACATATCTGACNTTCTGTCCAGGCTGCTGCGTCTTCACTTGCTGATATGGAGCCTGGTACACGGTTTATGCCCGTTTTGGTCGATCCCCAGGCGAACGCTGAGACTGCTAAACGAGTCGTTATATTGACCGGCAAGATCTATTATGACCTTATCAAGGAAAGACAAAATCGTGGTCTGGACAGCAAAGTGGCCTTCATTCGGGTTGAGGAGCTAGCTCCATTCCCTTTCAGAGAGCTTGAAGCTGCACTTCGTCAATACCCTGCTGCCAAGGAGGTCGTTTGGCTGCAAGAGGAACCCCGCAATCAAGGCGCTTTCCCTCACGTCCAAGAGAGAGTTAACACCGTCTTGGAAGTTGTTGGACATAGTCGATTGATTTACAAGGGCCGAAAGGAGAGTCCTCTGCCAGCGCCCGGTGTGGGGAAATTGTATAAAGCTCAGCAGGAAATGGTTATGGGTTCAGCGTTTGCGGGACTTTGAATACTTAGCATTCTGGATCTACTTAATCCAATTCGTAATAACAATATAATGTACATTACCGTTTGGATCTTTCTTCCTGCCCACCATATCACGATGATGGATAGTTGAGAGATCTCCTTTCCAAGATAGCAAGCAAGTATGCAAGGATGGTGGTATACAGCTGAAAATACTGTGTCAAGCTATGATGTATTATTTCGTCGATAGACATGCTTTAGATTAGATCTCTATAAGGAATGTTTATATATAAAAGAATGTCGTGTCCAAGTTTGCTTTTATCAACCATCCATCTTCTCGTTCAAATCTTACATCCTCTTCTCCCTTGAGCTATCGTCGGTTTCCTGAACAGCAATAGTAGTGGATAAAGATATGTTTGACATATTATCTGCCTTCTCCATCGACAAGGAGGAGTGTACTGAGTGGGGTTCTCCATCCACTCCTGTGACGCGGATAGCGATAGCTTCATTATCCTTGCGGCTGCTAGGTCCGTCGAAGAGGGCGGACGTTTCTTCCAAAGATTTGTTCTTTGTTTCCACGACAAACAGGTAGAGGTAAATGACTTCAAATATGAGCCACCCCACGTAGAACAGGTAGTACTTCCATCCAAGTTTCTCTGCAAAATGGGGAGATTGAGACGGAGCCCAGAGTTTCAGTGGGTTGACTCACCGAGAGCAACCGGATTGACGTATTGATTAAATATCAAAGCAATCGAGCCGGATATCGAAAATATGTTCAGGCCCTTGGCACGAATTGAGAACGGCAGAATCTCGACAGTGTATGAGACAATGAGTGGAGTGAAAGCAATGTCATAGGCGGCGTAAAAGAGGAATATGAAGGCGATAACGGCGTGTGCTGCAGCAGGGGGTCCAGATCCCTTCTCGATGAACACACCAAAACAGATGGTCTGAGATGTGAAGAACAAGAACATGCCAATGGCGGAGGCTAGGAAAAGGAATCGACGCCCGAGGCGATCCACCATAAATGCGGCATAAATGGCCCAAGCAAAATTCCAGATAGACAGAACACCGTTTATAATCAGCTATGGCATTTTGTGAGTCCCTGGTTTCCGTCTTGTATTGAGCTTCTCACCTGGTGTGTCGTATCTTTGATACCAATTTGGTTGAGGATTTCAGTCAGGTAATATGAGGCAAGCCCATTACCCGAAGATTGGGCGAAGAAAGCGATCGCGATGATGATCCGCATCCTCCTAAGGTTTCCTGGGTCTGTAAACAAAGATTTATATCCCGTTGACGTGGTGCTCGCGCGATCCTGTTCAATAGACGTCTTGATCTCCTCAAATTCATATTGAACGAGGGGATCATCCCTAGGGCTAATCAGCAATTACCGAGCCATAAGTCATCATCGAGATATACCTATTTCCATCACCGTGATAATAGGCTAGTGTTTCCAAAGCTTGTTCCTCCTTGCCTTTGCTGACCAGCCATCGCGGTGACTCCGGACAGAAGAAGATCAACACTAGTTGGATACCAGATGGTAGGCCTTGAAGAAGTGAAGGAATTCGCCAGGACCAGGTACTGTCGATTTTGAACGTCCCAAACGTTGTCCACGCTGCACTGATATTGCAGTCAGCAACTCACCAAACATAGAATGACAGACGTTTATAACGCACATAATAGACCCAGAGTACCACAACGAGTTGTACATCGAGGTAAGAGGTGCACGGTAGGTGGGATACGACACTTCGGTGACTAGCATAGGGGCGGCATTTGCTGTACACCATATTCCTAAGTATTTTGATCTGTAGAAATGTGCTTTACTCACCAGCGAAAGTGAGTCCAAAACCCGTCAGGAAACTGTCATGATGTTAGGACAATGTACTAACAAGCAGGATAATGATGATTCACCGAGCACCAATGAACATTTCTACTGATTGAGCGGATGTTTGCAATGCTGTCGCAATACACATTATGAAGGCCCCAAGGAAAATAGCAGGACGGCGACCGAAGCCGTCCGAGACGTAAGGCGCAAAAGGATAAGCAGCAAGCCCACCTATGGTCTGAATTCACTCATCAGTTGCCGAAGTGTAATAAATGTATATTTTGTCTGCATACCTGGATTGCATTCAACAGCCCCAGTCTTGCTCCAGAAGGATAGCCAAAGTAGCCCTTCCATTGCTCCAGAGATTGAAGACCGTTCATCATACTGCCGTCATATCCGTTCGTCGATGAGGTGATGAGGCTGAAGGACTGAGTTCAGAGGTGGAAGAGCAAGGAATAGGTATCCTATCGCTTACCATAGAACTATCCAACCGTTCAGGGCTATAAGNCTTGATCTAAGTAAGTTTGTGTATTCTACATGTCCTGAAAGCAAATACTTACCTTCGATTGTTGTACCAGGTCTTCGTGGGATCTATGAGGTGAGAAAGACCCGCTGAAGAGGTAGTGACCACAGCTGCTCCGACACCCATGGTTACCGCTGTTGTTGAAAAAGAGCGGAGAAGAGAAAAGAATGTCAAAGTTGAGGAGGAGAAACCGTAATGAGACTTCAGAAGCTTGCAAGGTTTTAAACGCGCGGCTACATCCCTGACGTCTTCGCGTCGAGATCGTCGATTTTAAGAAGCCTCAAATTATACGCGACACGCTCCGCAAGACTCCTCTCTCTCAAGTTACTAGTCTTTAGTACTAGTATAGATATGGTTAGGAACATTTGCACCTGGATATGTATTGTCAACTTAGGAATCGTAGCCCCATTGGTTAATCCCACCCACACCAAATTGTCCTCACAACTTCACCAACCAATTGTCCGATGTTGAGCCGCGCCTACAGAACCGAGCTTCGTTGGGCCGTGTTGCACGTCATCTTGTGGGACATACAGAAGTTAACCATGAAGCTTGATGACGATTTGAAGGATGATAAGAATACCTTGAAAATACCCTCGCATCCTGGAGTTTTCTTTCTCCCTATCATACCAAAGATGATCAAAAATGGGGTTGAATGACGCAATCACAGTATATTCATGAACATTGAACTCGGTCGGAAATCGTGCGGTGACAGGTGAGAGGAAGAAGCAGAGGACCAAACGCCCGACTGTCTTATTTTGGCTCGTTTGGTTTGACTACGGGAGACTACCAAACGCCGCAGTTCAGGCTGAGGCGCACTTCAATTTCCGGATTTTGACTTCCCACTATTAGAGGAGTGGCGCCAATTACCTCAAACATTGTTACCATTACTTTCCGAATTTCCGAAGTGTCCATCGAAACCCTGGAGAGTCCACTAATAGGCAATGAAGCTCAAGAATTGGTGTTCAGCACAAGACAGACAAGAAAACATGAGATTGATATAGTAGTCGTCATTCAATACATTGAGACAGTACGTGAAATCTTCAACCCAACGAAGGGGAGATATAGTAAGATATAATGCGTGGGAGAAACCCCTACGCGTATTTGTACAACCGCGCATCTGCGGGAACCAACTAAATAGCCTGACTGTTACATAGATACTGCAGGCATATGCAGGAAGAAATAGAGCCTATGAAAGAATCAATAACTAAGATCCCGGATCTACTTCTCCAATGTATCGTGAACCATGACTGAGTTCAACGATCCGGTCTTTTCGCGCACCTCGACACCGGTGGCCTGGTGGGCAGCAGTAGATAGGTTGGTTGTGGCCTCCTCTCCATCGAACAGAGCTGCGGTTTCTTCCAATGACTTGTTCTTGGTCTCAACGATGTAGAACCAACAGAAGACGACCTCGACTAGCAACCAGACGACATAAACAATGTAGTACTTCCAGCCAAGATCCTCTGTATGAAATATGAGTGGATAGGAATATTGAAAACAAAGAGAAAGAACACAAACTGAGGGCAATAGGGTTGACATATTGGTTGAATATGAGGGCAAGGGAGACCGTGAAGTTGAAAACGGTGAGACCCTTTGCACGGAGAGCATAGGGCAAGATCTCCACGGTGTAAGAAACGATGAGGGGTGAGAAGGCGATATCATAAGCGGCGTAGAACAGGAAGATAAATGCAATGACAGCATGTGCAGCATGAGGTGGTCCCGATCCTTTCTCCACAAACACAGCGAAAGCGATGGTTTGTGCGGAGAAGAAGAGGAACATGCCAATAGCAGAACAGATGAAGAGCACCCGTCTCCCAATACGATCAACAAACGCGGAGGCAAGGAGGGCCCAGATAAGATTCCAAATCGACAGAATACCGTTAATCAGAAGCTAAGAGAGAGTTAGTAAATATCATTCATCAGCTTCCGTAACAAGGACCTTCACCTGGTGAGTATGGTTCGTAATACCAATCTGATTGAGGATGACGTTGAGGTAGTAAGATGCAAGACCGTTGCCAGACCATTGGGAGAAGAAGGCGATAGCAAGGATAATACGCATGCGCTTGAGATTTCCCCGGGTGCTAAATAGAGATTTCCATCCAACGTTGGCGGCAACAGTACGGTCAAACTCAATAGCGGCCTTGATTTCTTCGAATTCATACTTCACGAGAGGGTCATCCCTGGCGAGCACATTAATAAGAGGACGGAGAAAAAAGACACGATTACACATACTTGTTTCCATCCGCATGGTAGTAAGCCAGGGTCTCCAGTGCCTCCTCTTCCCTGCCTTTGTGAACCAACCATCTAGGTGATTCCGGGCACCACCACATGAGCGCCAATTGGATGACAGAAGGAAGAGCTTGAATCACGGAGGGAACTCTCCAGGACCAGGTATTCTGGATCTCAAATGTGCCGAAGGTGGTCCATGCAGCGCTGTGTTTGCTAAGTAAGTGCATAATTACAACGTTGAAGAAAAGACGCGCTTACATGATGGCTCCAGAATACCACAAAGAGTTGTAGGCGGATGTAAGGGGGGCACGATAGGAGGGATAAGCAATTTCGGTAACCAGCATAGGTGCGGAATTGGCTACAAACGAAATCTTAGCGCAGCTACATGGAGGAGCGTTGGAACTTACCAGCAAAAGTGAGGCCAAAACCAATCAGGAATCTAAGCATGTCGAGATCAGCTAGGAAAAACAGCGGCAAGTGCCTTCACAAACCTGGCTCCAATGAACATACCCACTGACTGGGAAGCGGTTTGAATGGCCGTCGCAACACACATGAGGAAAGCACCGAGAATGATGCCATACCGCCGTCCAAGGATATCCGATACATAAGGTGAGAATGGGTATGCCGCCAAACTTCCAATGTTCTAAACCGGGAATCAAGATCGGAATTAATGGAGGAGATGGAATAAGAAGGATTCATACCTGGATGGCGTTCAACAAGCCAAGTTTTCCACCCGTGGGACGGTTGAAGTAATTTTGCCAATGATCCAAAGACTGAANGCCATTCATCATACTGCCATCATAACCGTTCGTCGAGGAAGTGATAAGACTACAGAAGTCCTTAGCATGGAAGTCATGAACAGGAGGAATATTCAACGTACAGTAGCACAATCCATCCGTTCAGTGCAATAAGACTGGGGACAATCCGTTTGAGTTCAGACTAAGCTGGAGAGTGAATTAGATACACACCGACGGTTGTTGTTCCACTTTCTGGTAGGGTCAATGAGATGAGCATAGCCCGTGCTTGAAGAACCGGAAACGGCAGCGCCAACACCCATGTTTTCGAGGTTGTTCAGGAACGAAAAGTTGGGAGAAGGGGTAAAGAAGCATAGGAGGGGTCGGTCCCAGACTTTATACTGTCGGCCTGGTAACTTTTGAGGTAGCTCGATCCGGATCTCCAACCTAAGCGCGTTTCTCCCAAGGTACACCGTAGTGTGGCTGCTTCCTCTTTGAGCGGGTCAGGTGGTAGCAGTCAAGTGTCAATGCGGGAAACGAGCCGGTTGAGCCGGGGGGCGGGGCCTCGGAAGATCGACCCGACTGGGCAAAGCTCGTTGCCAAAGCTCGTCGAGAACATTGGGGGGTAAGAGATTTTGTTCGTTGTTCTCTTTGTTAGCAATTCAGACAACATTTGTGAGAAATATCTATTTCATCGAACTTTCCCCATACCCCAACCACGATCCCCGGAATTTCCCCACATCATCAATGGGGCATGAAGATCAACGAAGATATCTGAAATAGGGCCAAGATACGGGGAAACCTCGGGTTAGCATCAGGTGCTGGTTCAGGGATGCCATTGAAATGTCAAACCTAGTACCCCCGCACTCGCGACTGCAATGGGGCGGCGGGACCTACAAGCCTAACACATCTTGATGAAAGCCGAAGAATCCCCCTCTGACAGGAGAACAAAAGGTACGCATTGAGGTCCAGCATCTTGGCCGTTGCGGACAATTTCATATCAGAGTAAATGCACGTCATGAAATGCATCCAGAAAAATCCAGTGGTAAAATGAATCTTGCAAAATTATATGGGGTACAGATGGGCGTGACACGANGGACGGTAGATGCAGCAAAAGAAAAATCCGTGGTTGAGGGAATGTGAATGTATCTAGAGAAAATGACAGAAAACATACGAATAACAGTAGAAAGCAAAGAAAGGCCGGATACACGATGTGAGGGGGATGATGCCAATCGAGAGCAGTCACTTCAATACCTTCGGCGGAGTGTCTATGACAAGCTCTTGCAAGACCCTCAAAAACGTTTCAGAATGGTACTTGCCGCACTTGACTCGCTTGCACCTGGACTGGTCGGTAATGTCGGATTTTGTCCATTGCCGTTGACTTCCGCGAATTGAGCCGCGACGTCAGGCCGTTTCTTTCGACCAAACGACATGCCCCAACCACTTGCAAAGCTAGCAAGTGTACTGCTTGCGGTAACGCCAGGCTTTTGTGTGCCAGAGGTCGTAGCTGTGGCGGTTTCGGAAGTGGCCAAAGGAGAACCACGCGTGGGTTGAGTCGGATGGAACGATGTGACGCGCCTTCGGCTCTTCATGATGTTGCCCATACCCCCAGAGATGGATCCTTCAGGTGATGGCGTCTCTGGTATACTACGTGGTGCTGGAGCATGACCTTCCCCGGAAGATGGGGAAGAAACGAAAGGTGGATCGGAGATGGCGGTGGTTGGAGCAGCTTTCCCTAGGCCAGGGACAATGTCTGAATTGGTGGGTCCGACAGCGATAGGTGCTACACGTCCTGCAGAGAATGAGAATCTAGACGTGCTAGACATCCGAGAAGATCTTGAATTTGGGCGAAGGGGGGACGATAAGGAAGGGTGTTTAGGGAGTGAGCCAGGTTGAACATCGGGCGAGCGATGCAGCGGTGGTGGTGACGTTGCGGGCCGTGTTGGCGATGGTGAACGAGTGCGAATGGGGGTTGGGCTAGACGGTATCTCATCATGCTCCGGTTCAGGGGAGGGTTCTAAAGGCGCCTGCGCTAGTAAACGGGACAACGAGGAAGGTCGTGCGGTTGGGGACGAATTGGCCCGACTTCTAACAGGGAACAAATGGGAAGTTGGTGGTTGAGCAACATGGAAAGTGTCTTCTACTTCAGGTTCTGGAGGTCCAGGCGGAAGAGCAGACTCAGAAATCATAGAGGCAGACATCAATTTACTATCGTCGTTGGGCTGATCATGTGTCGTTTTCTTTGAGGAGACTCGCCGCTTCTGATGGGTAGGCTGAGTCCAATCCTCCACCTCAAGCATATAATATTTCACGCCGTCCCCTAGACCAAACGGATTACTTGTGGGGTCCTATTCATATGGCCAAACCATGTTATTTTGAGTTCATAAGATCTTTCTGGAATCACTCACATTATGGTCGACAACACGTTCCGTGATGGATGTTATTCTTGCCACAATCCACTCCCTCGTTTTCAATTGGTCCGCAAGATGGCCGGTAGCTTGAAGGAAGTAATGAGGGAATGAGACTGGAGGTGAAGTTAGAGATTTGTTCCGATGCTTCGGCAGTGCGGATTAGAGCTTACCATTGAATGCTGCCCATGGCTTCGCAATAGAATTGCGTGTAGGAAGGAATAGAGCCAAATCTCCCTTAGTGAAGTTCCTGAACGAGATCTTGCCTTTGGCCCTCTCACGATATTCTTTACACTGCTTCTGCCACTTCCGAATCGTGGAGCCAGTCTTCCCGATGGCTTCCAAAAAGAAGTCATGATCAAAAGCACGAAGGGTTTCTAGCGCTGCAGCTGGGTCAGAATGGTCAATGGGAGACGGCTCGTCAGGTTGTCCAATGATACTGTGGCGCAACCCTGGCGAGAAAGCCGATTCAGCCAGGCTATTACCTGACTGAGGCTGCTTGGAAGACGAAGTGGGATGCGTAGACATCGCCTGAGCTATACTGATAGCTTTGAGATGGGAATTCCGGAAGGTGAGCGCTACGTCGAGCATCTGAGCCACAAGGCGTTCGCTGGCCTCCAACCGATGCTCTAAGTCAGCTCCCGCAGCTAACTCCTTCCTCAAGAGCTCTTCGTTGTGTCTGGAATGTGCAAGGTTCTGCTCTGTTCTGCTTAATTTCTGTCGTAGGCCAGCCACATCGACATGGGCGATGTCGAGCTCTGATTTGATGTCCTTCAACTCGCACTCCTTCCGTTGAATCTCTGCCCTGAGCGCAGAAAACTCGCGCTCTAACACAGCACGATCACCATCCGCCTCGGCGATATGATCCCTCAACATCCGATCGTGCTCTTTCAAGAGCCGTTCCTTTTCCAATCCTGCCTCGCGAAGTGCCTCATTGGCCTTAGCATTCTCCACGCGTGCAGCTTGGACCTGGCTTTCCAAATCATCCCCACGAGCACGGGCTTCGCTGAGGAAATGCAAATTCTGAGCCTGCTCGTCCATCAGGGCAGCAACCTGGTTGGAACTCTTCTTCTCCAGGTCTTTCAATTCGTCGAGGTGTTTTTGCAGCTCTTTGACTTCTGCCCGAGATGCATCCGCCAATTGGGTCTGTTCGGTCGCATTAGCCATAGCTCGAACGAGATCTGATCGCCCTGCCTCCAGATCTTTGCTCATCTCCGTATTTCGAGCCTCCAGTTGTCGTTTGGTAGCGACCTCATTGTCGGATTGCGCTTGCAATCCTTGCAGATCGAGGAGTATCCGCGCGCGTTCAGCTCTCATTTGCTCGGCCTCCTTCCGCATCCTTGCCCTCTCCTGTCCAAACGCTGCTTCCTGCTGGGCTTTCGCCTCTTCAGATGCCCGAAGTTGTTCCACCAGTTCGCCGTAGATTTGGCCATCAACCTCAATCGCTGGAAAAGAGTAGAGTAGTGAGTATAGCTCCGTTCGAGGAGAGACTTCACAAAACGCACATCGTCGTCGAGAGTGAGATAGACGGGAGGCAGATAGTACTGTTATTCTTGATTAATGTGGGTAGAGAAACGGGCGCGCTGGAGCACGTACACGACTTTTCTGCTATCTTGTCGAACCCAGCCTCCAAGCCATCCATCTTCGACACCAATTTCTGCAAGGAGAATCGGCATTCATTGGCAGCCGCCGAAGTAGCAGGATCTCTTCCTAGGTCATCAAGCAATCGTAGGAGACCTGATGTCTTCGTGAGAAAGGGCCCACAATAGATGGAATAGTAATCACCGTCGACATCTTCCCTCTCTAAAGAGTATATGTCGTTGTTGACATTCGCCGGAGAAAAGTCAATCGTAGGCACGGCGTCGTCCATACCCTTAGCTTCGAAAGGCAGTTGTCCATGTACATCGCTTCGATACACCTGACGCCGTTTGCGTTCGTTGGCTCTACATGTGGGTTAGTCGAGTCACGATAGAACATAAAAACACTCGCACGAGAGCTTCGCCATGATCTCTAGGATACTCTGCGCGCGCTGTACGAAAAATCTCGCTAGAACCAAGTCAACGTCTGACAGTACACACTACTCAACCAAACTCACAGAATTCCTTCCGTCGCACAATTTCGATAACCGTAGCCCCATATGCGAACAACATGTTGTGCAGCCTCTGAATGTGGGCGAAACTATTCTTCTTCCTGAAGCTTTCTTGCAGTGATGCTAGTGCTGGAGGGAGGTTCACAACATCGTTATTGAGTATGCCTATTCGCCGTAGAGCGCTGATGCACTCGAAGGTAGATGAGTTCTGAGAGGAGTAAGCAGGGGTATTCCAGAAGCTAAACACCCGAGTCACCTTGATATTAGCGGCATGTTCAACAAATGAGCGCAGTGTGCTATCGAGCTGCTTTAGTTCTAGGGGGATATGAGATGCGAGGACTCGGACATGTAGAAAGGTTCAACCTTGAAGTAGACCATTTACATCCGCGGAAGGTGCTACAAAATAACCTGAGCTCAGAGATAGAAATTGTAATAAATGAGTTTACCATCCAACGCAATCGAAACCTCATTCATTCGGCTAAGAGTGTCTGTAGCACGTTCTCGAGTGAGATGGGCATCCCCTAGAAATCTTGAATGGGGTCAGCAACATGCTTTGATTCGAAACGTTTGGGGGCTCACTTTGGCGCTGTCAGACTCTCACGGATCTTGTCCGTGCCCTCAGTGAGCAAACTTACGGCTTGTTCTATCTGTTGGAATCGTCCCCGGAGCTCCTCTGCGCGAAGTAAATCTTGAGCCCAACCATATTGTAGAGTGCTACTCACCATGCGTCTGCAAACACCCGGCAGCCACTTGTTTCATCTTCTCGTTCGAAACATAATCTCCCAACGTCCGAGGATCTCCACCCAGTTCAATAGCCTTCTTCACTGTTGGTGAGAGAAACTCTATATGCACCCTCACGCGGCTAATCATGTCCAAGTCAGCCTCCAGTCCCTCCAGTAACGAAGCCTGCTTGTCGATTTCCTTTTTCGACGAGAGCGCAATTTCTTCGTACGCGTCAACTATGGCAAGGACGTTACGGTCCAAGCTGCTCGACACTATCCGTAGCGCATCGTATTGTCGTTGCAAGGACGTGACCAGATGGGTGATACTGTCGTGGTGCAAGTTGGCGGTGCGGATATAAGATGTTGCCAACTGGGCCGGGCGAAAAGGTGGTGTCGCGACAATGGTTTCTGGGGAATTTTTCAGTACTTTGCTCAAGTATTATTACGCAAAAACAGACCTTCTATTGGTGGTTGTAGCGGCGGGTCCACCCTCAAGTCGCCTGTAATATCTTCCACATCGTAATCTAGGTAGTGCTTGTTGAATACAAATATAGTCTTTTTGGCAGTGAGAATTTGGATGTAAATACTATCGAGAATCTAACGCACCTGGTCTTGAGATCCTGCAAATTCCCGCACGTTGTTGGTCATCAACCTACGCCCATCTGATATGTAAGCTAATACGGCATCTTCCTCAATGCTTGTTTCTTGTGATAGAAAACGTTCTAGGCTTCCAATGCTAATCGAGGGTTCATAGGGGCATTTCATGAGGTTTAATCAACATACCTTTCAATATCTCGCAACGTAGAGTTCACCTAAAATAGAGTGTTAGAAGCATGCTAGATTTTGTTGTAACCACTTCTATTGAGCTTGCCTGGAATAGCTTCCCGTCTTCCGCACGACAAATATAAATCATTGTCTAATAAGACATAGAGGCTAGATTGTATGGAAATTCAGGATGGTGGTTGAGAGCAAGTTAAATGCTACCTCGGTCTCAACTTGCTGAGGTTGGAGTGCTCGGCCCGAGAAGCATTCGTCCTCATCATGTTCAGTACCACTATTATCCAGCTCGATTCTCTAGAATATACCAATGAACAGTCTAATATGAATCAAACGCATTCAGGCTTTGCCTGTACTGAAATATTGCTCGTATGGTTCCCCTATATTTTTGGTAAAGTAACCTCCTTCAGCTTTTGAAAGAAATCTCAGACTCTCTCGCATGATTTCCCTAACAGTATGCTCATCCAATAACCCCCACCCCTGCGAATGACTAGCATCATTGTAGGATAACCTAGTGTAGGCTCAGGCCTTGGATGACGCGCTCATCTGAGCAGTGCAAGCATTTGAGTCTGGATCTCGCTACTCCCCATAAAACCGAATTTCTCTGGAAATTTTTACTACAGTAAACCTGGGCTATTAAATTTGGTATACGCGTCGACTACTAACCACTAACACGGCCCAAAACGGAGAGCATTTATTGTGGTAGAGAGAGACAGCGACCTCGGTATCGACTAGACCATCTTGACAAGATGAAGGGTACAGGACTATGGGAGGGTACGGGGCTGTATTTCTCTCAGTTTATTCAAGGCAACTTGGTAACTTTMTTGAAGGCTGCGCCCTGGAATGGGTTTGGAACCCTCCAGCTGAGAGTCTATGCCAGGAGTATTCTCGGGAAAAAATCAAAGGTCGAAACTAATTGGCGCGGACCTACCGTCTACTGCCCATGTCTATTTTTCTCAACTCCCAAGCCTAGCTGTCTACCTCAATGCTCTGATTAGATGTCTGCCTAACCCACCAAAAATATGAAACAAAAGAGCATCTTAGACGATCCGGGGACTTTTCCGGCACCGTTACGATTATTAGCATGGTATCCGATAAACAGCAACTGCCAACGCGGGAATACCGAAGTTCTATATCCTCAACACTGTCGCTTTGAGGGATTGGTAATCAAATGAATCTCTGAAACTGAGGTGCTCTTTCGAATCTGTACACCAAAAGCACCAAACGTTCTTAGACAATAGCTGGCTTAATTATCGACAATTTAGGATATGACCACACTTCTCGTCTCCTCTGGCCCTAAGGCTACGATTTTAGTGAGCCCTTTACTGCTTCCTCCATTGCAAAGAATTGTGGCTCTAATATTTCCATAGGAAACCTAAATTATCGTCACCTTTCTATGGTCTCCTTTATAGGTAGCCAAGAAAGTGCCCAACCATTCTTGTTTTTTCCTCTGTCACTCTTGATAACACCAAGAACTGATAGATTTAATSGACTAGTACTTCAATGAATGCCCTACTTAACACTGCTGGTCCGCGATCCCCCTCGGAGTCTCGCGAGTCGCAGAAGGATGAAGACACCATTCTCAATTATTCGGTGATGGCCTCCACCGGTGGATTTGTCCCCAACTATGTCGAGGTGGGAAGTTTTTGAACGCATAATGCCCGTCAAGTATTGTAATGTAATTTAAATAATTGATTATTCTCAACTGATTTACGCCACATTTAAATGGGCCGCATCAGTATCATGATGTCACTGATGGTAAACTCGGCATCTTGCTGCCAAACGTCAACAGTCCTTCCTCTGCTTTAACTATCATCATCCTTACTACTATCTCTATCGTATTTTGTATAGAATGGTTGCTCACGGACCGGCTCCAGAGAGCACCCTCCCTTACCCTCCTATTCACAAAGACAAGAAATTTGTTGTCCTTTCTGATTGGTATGATCTCCTTTATTAGAATCTGGACCTGGGCTTTGGCTGAGGGTTGCAAACGATTTCTACTTGAAGGGACGGCACGATCACGACTTATGATTCGAATGATTGTATGGGATCTTTTATTCTGTTCGAATGCTCTTGCGGACAATGACCATTGGACTAGACATGACCGATAACCTCGGTTTCGGGCTTGAGAAAAGAAGGGAAGGGAATTTGAAGATCCTCTCTGGTGAAGAAACTTTCAGGTTTGCCTTTCGTTCTCCTTAAACCACTTCTGGTGCTGATATAGGGCAATTGAACGCCAGGGATGCTTTCCGCGAGATGTTAGAAAGCATAGTTGCCAATGGACATACGTTTGAAGAATGCAAACAAGTCTTAAGAGACAGTAAGAATCTTTGCTTGGTACCCTGGATGACTCATTCATCCCTCCGTTCTAGATATCAAACTAGACTCAGGTTTCAAGGAATTCTATGCTTGGTGTAAATCGAATGATATTCCTGTGATAATCGTTTCGAGGTGGGATTTTCTTGTGTGCAAAAGTGTCCAGAATCCGCACTCAACGCTCCGTACAGTGGAATGACACCAACCATCCGCGCCGTTCTTTCGAAGCTTGTGGGTGAAGAAGATGCAAAGGAAATCGAAATTATCTCCAACGACGTCGAGATCCGTCCAGATGGGACTTGGGCAATCAAGTACAGACATCCGTCGAGGTACACTGGTTCGATTAAACCGTCATTGAGAGATGTACCTGACGTCTTGTAGTGGATTCGGTCACGACAAATCCTGGGCAATCCTCCCTTACCGCGACCTTCCCGAACCTCCTACGTTATTTTTCTTTGGAGACGGGGTTTCTGGTGCGTCTTCCGCAATGTTTCTCCTGAGGCTAGCTTCTGATTCACTGTATCAGATATGTCGGCTGCTAGACACGCTGATGTGCTGTTCGTGAAGGAGAAAGACAACAAAGAGAATGACCTCGCCGAATATTGCAAGAAGGAAGGCATCAAGCACATCCTATTTCCCGACTTTGGCAAAGCCCTGACTGTCGTAAAGAGTATTGTTGAAGGGAGGTCAACGGTCGAGCAGGCCCTCGATCTAGGAAGGATTTCATAATTCTAGAGACTAGATCCATAGAGGCGCGTGAGAAGTCAAACAATGTATCATTCTTCGAAGGCGGCGGCCCACTCGCAGTCTCATATATGAGCGCATATTTAGGATGCACCGCGCAACAAGCGCGGAATGCTGCTAAAATGACACTTCCGAACAGACCGAACTTCGAGGCGCTGTCGGTTATTGAGTGACTAGCCAACAAAGTCGCCTCCGTGAACTAAAGATATCGTAGAATCCGTGAAGGGAACGCAGCGGCCACTTTGCGTGTGATTTTGGAATCGAGACGTATCTACTGTAACATTACTTATTCCTTCCAATCATGAGATTGTTTCTGGAGGGTCCAGTAGGATGTCCATATGCTTTTCAATGGTCTTGTAATATTCTCAGGTATTCTTACCGTGATCCTCAAGAATCGTTCCGCTGACGATAACCTCTAACTTCATCTTCGAAAGTCCCCAATACCAATTGGTGCTCTTGTTTTCGCTAGATGTACCTAGTAAGAGAGACTGTATCGCCTCACTATCAGCAGTGCTTGTCTCCTTCGATCGAGGAGCATGGCTAGCAGACCATATTTGGAGAGATCAGGACTCAAAATAGGTCAGAATCCGGAAGTCCAGATCGTTCAAGACCGAGGTGATTTTCCCAAGCTTCACGTCCCGCCTCTTGAGTCTTCTCTTCCTTGCACCTTTACATGTGACATCAAAGTTCTACAGGTCATTCGAAGCTTCTTGACCAGGAACCCCGACTATAGAAAGGAGATCAGCTCACCATGCAAACATTCTCCAGCTTTCCTCCCTCCCCCGTTGTTTCACAATGTACTTGGGACGGCTAACAGCACTTGTCGCGCTTTCGATTGGGTTCTCGGGAACTAATGCGCGCGTTCAAAAATCTGGGTTGACTCTGCCAGATTCCGCGCAAGCTAATCGTAACGCTGTCGAAACTATATTCCTGGAAAGCTACAACGCCTACAGGTCAGTCATGTTTTACCTCTTAGAAATTGTCACATAGTTTAAGTACTCTCATCCCAGGGAATATGCTTGGGGGCACGACAGCCTCGCGCCTTTGAACAAAACCTTCTTCGATGGTCGCAATGGGTGGGGAGCATCCATCGTGGATGCCATGTCAACAATGGTATGTTCTGGTAGTCGTCGCCATCATCATTGCATTCTAACTGCCGGGTTTAGCACATTATGGGGCTTGATGTACGTTTCAGCTACTATCTTAGCCGTGAATCGAGCTTGATAACAGCGCTTGCCTCTCCAGGATCTCTTCAACGAAGCCCTCGATTTCTGTCGTGATTTGGACTTCAACGTGACCAAAACGGAGGACAATGTCAGGTCAGTCGTCTATCAGAATTATATGTGCAATGATCCGACAATCATCTATAGCGTCTTCGAAACTACCATTCGGTATCTCGGTGGTCTCATTAGTGCCTATGAGTTGAGTGGGAAGCAACATGGTTTCCTCATCGAAAAGGCAAAACAGGTAGCAGATAAGATGTCTATTGCTTGGAGGGTGCGTTCTAACAATTCCTTCTCCCTCATGTACTGTTCTAACGCGTTGTAAACAGGATAGTCCCATTCCATATGGTTGGCTCAACTTCAACACCAGTGAGCTGGAGATAGACACAGTACGGTTTCATCTCAGCTTTTGCATCCGACTCGTTACTAAACTAAATTACAGTCTAACATCGCAGAGGCGGGGACGGTGAGCATAATCAAATGTACCCCGAAGCCTTCACTAATGARCATTCTCCCCATTAGCTTGCTTTGGAATGGAATCGATTGAGCTTGTATACTCAGAACGATACCTATCGGGCCCTTGCTGAAGGGTCGCTGAGGCATATCATGTCGTTGGTACGTGTAGATTCGACCTGATATCTCACTATATCCTAATCTCGGTTTCTTCGAAGCCTACACCATTTCCAGGTATTGACTTCTCTGGATTAGCTATTCAGAGTACAATATTGACCGGTCTTCCCTCCTTGCAGCTATGGCTCTGCAAGGAATTGATCCTGCAACAGGGGAGTTTGTCGGAGGATACGTTGTACGCACATAATTCGGGACATTGATGCACTCTACTAACGGCACTACGATAGTCCTGGGGCGGCGGTGCTGACAGCTACTTCGAATATTTGCTGAAATATGCCGTCCTCACCGCGACTGACGACCCGTCATTTATCGATACATGGGCTACCGCTATTGACTCCTCAATCAAGAATCTTCTTCGAGTGCGTCTTTTTGAGTCGCTGTCTCGTTCTTACTGACCGTATTTCGGTGTCCAGCGCTCAACTGTGGGAGACCACACCTACACCTGCACGTACAACGTGACTACGGGCCAATTCCGACATATCAGCTCTCACTTGGCTTGCTTCCACGGTGGGAACTGGTTGTATGGTACGTCTAGCTTCTTTTTATCTTATTTTGCTTGGGTGTGGCTCATGCATTCTCCCAAGGTGGAACATTGCTGAACAACCAAACCATCGTTGATCACGCATTGGAGCTTATCGACGGATGTTGGAACACCTATGCTGGTACCGAGTACGTCACACGCTCTTTCACGGAACGGAGATTCGCAGCTCATTGAGGGGTTTTCCCTTCGTAGAACGGGCATCGGACCGGAATCTTTCGCGTACATGTCGTCGGACGGAAATTTCACTGGGTTCGAGGACCCAACTGCAGAGCAACTTGCGTTCTATGAGAGGAACGGGTACTACATCATTTCCTCTTACTATGTCCTACGACCAGAAGTCTTGGAGTCGAACTTTATTGCGTGGAGAATCACTGGGGACACCAAGTACTTGGACAGGGCTGCATCAGCTATTCAGAGCTTCCAAAAGTACCTGAAGGTCGATCCGAGTGCCGGTGTTGGTTACGCGAGTCTCAGGAATGTCGACGATGTTAACGGCGTGCAAGTCGATGATATGGAGAGCTTCTGGTTTGCAGAAGTCTTGAAATACCTGCGAGTCTTTTCTTGCAAACTTCACAGCGGAGTTGGATGCTGAGCACTCTTTACAGATATCTAACATTCGACGACCCCGCACACTTCAACATTGATGACTGTAAGTATTCTCTTCCTTCAGGGTAAAAACGCTGACCCCTCTGTAGATGTCTTTAACACTGAAGCCCACCCTTTCATTGCGCCTCCGTTTAGAGACTCCTATGGCAGTGGAAAACTGGGAGCTTCACTGTCAGCTGATGCCTCATTCACCCTTGGTGATGATGCTGCCCTTCCTGTTGTTAGCCCAGTCCCTTTCATGGATTCAGCAGCTGTCTTGGGGGTGTGATTTTTATTTGTATAGTATCGGGTGGTTGTGTACGCTGAATTAACTATTGAATTTCTCTTGCGTTCAGGCCATTTCGTGGCGAGTGAATATGTTTCACCGTGTACTCGGAAGCTTTCAGGTGATTTTGCAACTGGGTGGCAGAACTTTCAGAATGATACTACTTAATGCCCAAAAAAAATTGAGGGTCTCAATTGGGTCTCTGAACGTGCGGGGTCACTCAAGTGTAGAATTTTGGGGTACTAATTATACCGGATATTGTATATGCATTCGTGGAAGCCACTCTTCTGCAGCAGCTTTGTGTCAGGCTTTCATTTTACCTCAAAAGATATGCAGAACTTTACTCCTACGACTCGCTGTGTTGCCTTTGCGGTCTGCACCGCAGACCTCCTTTGTATCTGCTGACCTCAGGGTCTTTCAGGTTGCAAAATACGTTAAGATAGACGCTTCCTTAAGAACAAAAGAAACGCTTCCATGCGCGGCCAAGTAGCAGGCTGAAGTGGTTGAAGCGTTGGATGTTGGTCACAAGACAGTAGCCTGATGATTCCTTCTCATTTTCTGGCCGTTCATAGTACATAAACCGCTCTGNCTAGATCTCTACACAGAGCATAACTGCTCGGGAGCATTTCCGACTGGCGACGCGAAGTTTAATTGCGGAGATCTCACTATGTGGCGTTGACTCCAACGTGAGAACGCGTAAATCCTGGCTTCAAACCAGAGATGATAGCTCTGTATATTTTAGAGTACATAATTATGTAAATTTGGAATCTTAAGCTGCTATTTATCGCCCCTGTAAAATCATTCGAAGGAGCGCCACACTCCTTAACCGGATACTTACCGCCACTCATATTCGGACCGAGCCCCGATCGTGAAAATCCAATTCAAGCGCCAACGTGGTGTGTCTTACCCCGCAAAAAGATTATTTGCTCCAACAGGAGGCCGTTCATTTTTTGATGAGGAAGAGGGGTACGAGTATTAGCGTTTATAAGCNGACCTATTTCATTCGTTCCTTCCCCACTTACCCCCACAATCAAACCCACAATGGTCCACGCTCCGCTTCCTCCTCGCGACCTTGAAATTATCTCTGACGCCGTCGATGATGGTAGGCATTGGCCTTCACCCCTCCATTTCTAGCTGTCTTATGTTTGGAAACTCTACAGTCAATGTATTGAAAGCCAAGGCGAAATGGGATGCCAAATCTCAGTTCGACCAGGAGAAGGACAAGGCTGAATTCAGGAAATATGAAGAGGCCTGCGAGCGCGTCAAGGGCTTCTACAAAGAGCAACATGGTATGCCCAAATCATTCTCTCTTGTTGTTTGCTTATCTCTTTGTTACATAGAAAAACAAACCGTTGAATTCAACCTCAAGAAGCGAGTTGAGATGCGGAAAGACGTTCGTGCAAGATGGGTAAACATTGTTCACATTACTCTATGTCTTCCCCCCCCTAAAACTTGAGAAAGGTGTCTGGGAAGCCATTGAGATGCTCAACACCTTGGTGGACGACAGTGATCCGGATGTATGTTCATCTCTTTGATGTATCATTGACACATTACCGACATCGATATCCTTCATTCAGACTTCTGTATCTCAGATCGAGCACTTGCTCCAGACCGCTGAAGCCATTCGCCGTGATGGAAAGCCCGAGTGGATGCAGGTTACTGGACTTGTCCACGACCTCGGGAAGCTACTTTATTTCTTTGGCTCAGAGTAAGTTTCCTGGTGTCAAGATATCATAGATCTACTAGTATTAATCGATTGATCATTCAGAGGCCAGTGGGATGTCGTTGGTGTATGTCTTACCCTTCCATTTTGATCGCTCTACCTCTTATCTTTCGCATTGCAGGACACTTTCGTAGTTGGCTGTGCCCCATCTCCTTCCATCATCTANCCGGACACGTTCAAGGGAAACCCAGACAGTACAGACGCCGTTTACTCGACTGAATACGGTATCTATAAGNCAACTGCGGCCTCGAAAATGTTATGCTCTCATGGGGACACGACGAGGTTCGTAGCTCTCAAAACTGAGCCAATATCTTTACTGAGAATGCATGCAGTATCTCTATCATATCTTCAAGCGCCAGTCTTCCCTTCCTACGGAAGGTCTATCCATGATCCGTTACCACTCTTTCTACCCGTATGTTTCCCTGCTGCAATGTGTCCTGCAAGTCTAACATCCATTCTACCACAGGTGGCACCGAGAGGGCGCTTACAAGCATCTCACCAACTCGAACGACGACATGGCCTTGGAAGCTGTTAAAGCATTCAACCCGTACGATCTCTACTCCAAAAGTGACGATCCTCCCAGTGTCGACGAGCTCAAGCCCTACTACCAAGGATTGATCGCCAAATTCTTCCCTGATATCATCGAGTGGTGAATGTGCCTCTGACAGTCTTTGATCTAGTGTTCCTCCTTGTACTAATTTCTCAAAAATCTGTATTCGTGTAAATGTGTTTGGTGGCGGGTCCTGTAATCGTAGAGCTTTTATTTTGTATTCGATGCTGCGCCTCACATGGCTTCAAACAAACAGACGTTCTCCAATTTCATTATGACATTACTCGGGTCTAGGAACCCTCTTGCTCTCCGCCGCGATGTCGATACACGTTGAACGCGCGAAGAAATGGGACGCAACTCCTTGGCTTGCAGAATGGTTGGATATGACAGTGAAATTTTGTCGGGGGAAGGGCAAGACAACCTTCGAGACGTGGTATTTCAATATATATACTTGGTTCGTCAAAGTCTTTTGTATTTATTCATATTACAGGGTTCTTCAGATTTACGGAAGAGTCGAGGGAAGAAAAATYCTTGCAGAYTGCAAGTTACCTCCTAAGAAATATCCAAACTCGAAAGGCCCCGGAAAAGGTCTAGGAAATCCTGTTACCTGGAATAAAGCAAGTGTAAGTCATGTCCTTCCCAAAGAGTACGCAATGGTTCCACTCATATCTGTCAATGTAGACAGAGTTCGGAGTAACTGATGCTACTCTGAGAGTGTATCATCGGTTTGCTTCCATCACTGACGCATGTACACCACCTCGTCGAGGACCKGCTCCCAAGCGAAGGCGCGGCGAACCATCCGCCGAATGGATATCGGTAGTTTCTCTATGACATTCAGCATATTTAAGATTAACATCTCGGTCATTATTTAGAGGCGACATAGTGAGTACACCCCTTGGGGGTTAACCGTTAGGCTTACATTATTCTTTCACTAGATGCCCTTCTCAACGGCTCCAAGATTCCCAATATCAACTGGGAAACAGCTCGGGCGATAGCTATATCTGAATACGTACGCAACTCAAACCTTTCATCTTCCGCTCTAAGATTGGACCCTTTATTTATAGGATCGCGTTCGGGATACTTACATGGATTGGAGAACCAACTTTCCGCCATTTCACGAGAAGATCCGCACCCGTGCGAAAAGCACAATACCATCTCCTGAGGTCATCCCATTTGGTCCAGAATACGTCGATACGCATACCACTAACGATGCCTTCATCTCACTTACCTACATTCTCCACGTAAGGTATGATTTGGTCGACGAATTTCTGAAACTCACTGTTTGGCTACTTGGATAGATGTCCCACGCATGCTGGTATCAAGCTGTGACTTTATTTGAAGACCTTTCAACGCGTGGTCTCTGCACGGCGTCTGCTATAGAACGGGCTTATGTACAAGACGAGGAGCTCATGTGGCGTCTCTTTGCATGTCAGGTTCGCGTGGAACAACTCGTTGATATCTTTTGGGGAAAGGTTACCCACGTTGTTACATATTGCGAGCATTTTCGCCCTTACTTCAAGCGGTGGAGGGTATGTTTATTCCCTTCCAGTATATCAATTGTGCTTACTACGTCAAACTAGACCGCGCGTGGTGTGGCTAATATTGCCGTTGACGAAGATTACCGCAGCAGTCATCCGATTACAAGCTCTGATATGGATGCCTTCATTCTTGAGACTATGTCTGCTGGGGAAACCTGCCAACCAGTAGCTTTTTATGATACATTCAGTCGACTCTTGGTGAGATATGGGTCGTCTTTTTCTCGTCTCTAATGACCTCTGACCTCTTTAAAGGCACAGAACCCCTCCGATGCGAATAAGTTCAGTGAAGAGGCATATGAAGCCCTTGGAGACTTTGCAGTCGGTCAGTCATGGCCCGCTCTCCGCCTCTCTCCCTTGATGACGTTGCTTTCAAGCTATGGATTTTCAGTCAGGCATGGTCATGTCACCGTTCGGTGCCCAACTTCGCAAGTATGCACTTTCTAAGGGTGCCCAAACTCTACATCCGACAATGATAAAACGTACAATTCCGATGGATCCGAAAGCTTTGAACATCACTATGCAGAAGTACAATCCAGCATGGCACCAGAGTGGAACGGCTACGTTTATTTACAGGGATATGATCGACAGCTGGCGAGGAGTAGTCCATCAGTCTAGTGTATGGAAAGCCATGCAAATGGGTGCAATGACTGCAGCACAAATGGGCAACCCTACACTCAGCCTCCCGTACATACTCAAGCTATGGGACGATGATATACTGGAAGTTGATCGTATGCTCTGGAAGGAGGCTCATCGCCTTGATCCACCAGGTGAACCCGGCCGTCTCGCGAGAGAGTTGGGTTTGGTTAATCCCAATGATCGCAATCGACCTAGATTCTACAAGAGCTACGTGAATCTTGTAGAAGATGCGATGAGAAATGCTACCTCATTTATCTCTTCTCCGAAAGCAGCAATAACCCCTGCTCCTGCTGCGTCCACAAAGGAGGCCATTCCGAACTTCCCAATATCAGTCCCTTCCGCCCAATCTGGTCATTCGTATGTCTCTGAGACACAATCCAAYCTTCCAAAGGTCAAGGTAAAGAGTAAAGGACAGSAGGACCCTGMGAATGCAGTTGCTAAGAACGAAAAGCCTGAGGAGGATATCGAAGAGGATACCTCCCTTGACACTTTCCCAGACTGTTTACCCACGACGTTCAAACTTCCACGCAAGATTCTGAAGGTCCAACTTCAACTGGCCTAACTCCTCCAGCTTTACTGATTTGTACATCTCCAGGTGTTTCACACCGTCTTGGATTATGAGAAGTCMGATGGTGGTCCGGATGCGCAAAAGAGGGGACACGTTCGTTGGGCCGACTTTGAAAAGGTATCTCCCGATTACTTTTGCTGATGCTCTTGCTTCACTTGGATTTTACCTTTCAGGCCATGAAACGTATTGGCTTTGATGTCATTCAAACAGCTGGATCTTCCGTGCGTTTCGACCCCCCCGCTAGAACTGCGCGGCCAATTTCCTTCCATCGAGTACGTCCATTATTATCCATTCTTGTCCGGATACCGTTCCTCTGACTTGAACTATCGTGAAGCCGCATCCGGACTCAACTTTGGAGAGCCATCTACTAATATTGTGCGTCGAACTGATTTATAAGCACCGATAAACTTGTTCTGACAGAAGCAACACAGTGTGGGTTCTCGCTTGAAGCGCTGCTATGGATGGACGATGGGGACCTTTGAGCTTCTGGCCAATGACCCAAYGCAATGATATCGTCTCCAGACTAGACTGCGACCCTACCTTGAAGTTGATGTAATATTTACCAAAACATGTTA
This sequence comes from Chondrostereum purpureum, assembly GCA_004354395.1. Classification (NCBI taxonomy): domain Eukaryota; kingdom Fungi; phylum Basidiomycota; class Agaricomycetes; order Agaricales; family Cyphellaceae; genus Chondrostereum; species Chondrostereum purpureum. Next base: position 50,787 of record LBLO01000105.1, read on the forward strand.
CCAGTCCATATGGATTGCTTGAAACATTGTATCTAGTGAGCTTTCAGTGAATCATATTCAAGATCGATAGGCACGTGTATTTCTCTATTTCCGTTGCTGCTCTTAAGAATCTTATCAAGCAAGCACTCCGACTCAACCAACTACTTCTGGATTTATCACGCCACAACAGCAACCTCCGTGCTTCTGGTATCTTACTCAGTTTTGATCTCTATGACTGATTGACATGGTGAAATAAACTGAATTGTGAGTCAGTCTAAATAAGAGATGAAACATATGGATTCTGGCTAGCTAACAACATAATGAACCTCCTTTAGTATCGTGAACTTCTTCAATTTGACCCGGCTGGTCATAGGGTGGATCATGGATTGACCGCTGTCGGTATAACACCATGGT
>LBLO01001050.1:0-12123 GCA_004354395.1 Chondrostereum purpureum
GTTAGCCACCGGAGCTGTGAGGAGGTGGCGTCGCGAAGCGACGCCGGGCGACGATCAGCGAAGGTGGAACTGATTTTATATTTACTCATTATTGTCAGCCTTGAACCTGCCACGCTTTGCGATGGCCCACACCCGCTCGTAAGATAGGTGGACAGACTATCGGTTTGTATATAAGGGTACAGTCACGGTGGGTAGTAATCGATGGTCTCCTTCACTGGGCGGAAGACTCTTCCACTTCTTCAATCTAGGGGATGGTGTCGGCTGTTACCGATTAAACAGATAGCGAGAAAGCGACTCACGTAGTTATCTTCGAGTACTCGAGCTGCAATCTCATCAACTTCACCGAGCGAGTCATCGACGTCCCTGCCTTCATCCTGCATCTTAATATGCAAGGTCCTGTAGTAATGCGTCAGAGCAAATACCAGTTCCGTGAAGGCCTGAGAGAACGTATGTTCATGACATACTGCTCTGGCATTCCTTCAACTGGGACTGCCCTGCCTTCCACTTCGGCGTGATTGGCTATATTGCTTTCTGTATGCCGCCGTCTCTGACCCCTGGCTGATGTTATATCGTGCCTGAAGATCGTGCTCCATCTCCCTAGTAAAAGCAAACCCATCCTCAATTGGGCATTCGTGTGGCTCGAGTCGAGAGAGACCAGCGAACCGAAAGTCGTCACCTTTCCGTAATACATCCTGTTCACACGCCCCGGCGTCGTTCTCAGTATGAAACCAAAAGCCTTTCTTGTGTATTTTGACCAGTTTGTTCAGGATCTGTACCCTGAACACAACGGTTATGTCAGTATTTACATGCGAATACATGAGGGAGAAACATACTTCATATGCGTGGGCATCAGTGGGAAATCCGTCTGGTTTAGATCTCCAAAGCGTTCGAGGATCAGAAATGCGCGACGAGGAGTCGTAGTACATTGGAATAAACCATAACAGCAGGGAGATGGCTACAACGGTCTCGCTCCGCTGTTAACCTTCTGGTAAATGTCGAATTCTGCTTGGATCGAATTTAACCACAATCTCCAAGGGCATCCTCGTATCTTCCTGCGCTCCCCATTCTGCGCTGAAAGCCGCAAAATGACTCTTGCTCTTGAACTTTTTCAGAAGGTTAAGCTGAGGATTGCCGCGGACTGGCAAGTGTCCAGATCGGAGGATACTGGCTGTGAAATCTGGTTGGGTTGGCTCCGATAGCTCAGAGTTCAGATTTTTTGAGTGTATCGCCGGTAAACAGTCCGTGTACAGTGGCAACATTTGACCAAGAGAGACGGTGAATGAAGTCGTGGAAGAGGAAAGGAAAGGACGCCGACTGTGAAGTAAACCCTAGCTTTATAACGTCGGTTACTTAATTCAGTTGCATGGACGCCAACACTGACACGCAGCAGATGAGCTGGAGTCTACTAAGAAGCAGCGTTCTTGTATAATGATCGATTATAAAAGTGTCGGGGCGGACTTGGATTCTGGAATCGATGCGCGTAGGGCTAATGCCGGGAGGCAGGATACTGGAGGAAAAGCACGGCTTCCGCTAGTTCCTCGACCCCCGTTGATGATGATGTTAATTCCTATACTGCTAGTATCGTTGGTGTGGTGGTGGTCGGTTACGTGAGCTCCTCCCTCGACTGTCGACGGCGGCCCTCCTYTTCCCMGCCCTCTTTGATCCCTCACTTCATTAAGCTTCTCCGGGATTTTATGGGTAAAGCGCGACACAAAATTCTGGTACATCGCTCATGTAGTGAACAGGAACGACTACGATGAGTCAGCAGGAGGTCATTGCCGTTTTGGGGGTTGATGACACGTTGTTGAGGCGGGCCGGACTTCCCTTACTCAACCGTCATGTTTCGATGAAAGGGGCCGACTTCGTCGACTCCGACCTTGCTATCCTCCACCTTATTCAGACCAGAGGGCTGTGGGGGACCCTCGAGTTGATCAGGTGCTATAGACAGCTTGAATAAATGACCACTAAATAGTAAAAACATGCATCAGAGGGCAAAATAATGAGATGGATGCCTTGTCATGTAAGCTGCCTGCGCCTGTCGTCGCCCGGCCGAGCTGCGCTCGGCCAGCTCCTCTCGGCTTCGGAAGTGTAGAACCCATGATATCGAACGAAGAAACCTGGGCGAATGCTCTCATGTTTGAGGCGTTGCTACTCAATTCAGAGAAATTCGTGGCTGTGAAACAGTGTTTGTTCAAGCATAAACCAAGTTGCCTAAAAAGGCGATTTATTTGACTGGTGGGACCTTACTGATAGCAAGGTGACCTATCTCCTTCTCACCCCATATGACTTCGGGAGTTTTCCCCTCCGTCTTCATCCCCAGCAACAATCTCCTGCAACTGTGGAGGCTTACACTCTAATAACTTGGTGTCACAAAAGAGGTGAGATCGGCCAGTCCTTGTTCACCCCTCGTTCACGGTTCGGTAATACTTAAGTATCAACAAATCTCTTGGTTATGAATTTTCATGTTACATGATATTCAATGTACATGTATACTACTTCCGTGGAAGGGGTTTCGGCATTTATTTTGAACGCCCTCACGTCCGTTCTTCCAGATGGTCTGGGTGCCTCTGTTCGTGCCATGCTCTCTGCCTGTGCAACTTCTAAAGCATATGTAGTAGCACCCGTTGGTGCTACGCCGGGACTGCGGACACCTTGTTGTTCCCTCATCTGCGATTTCACTGATCCCCAAACCGGAACCCTAGAAGAGGTAGTGGTGCCCACTCTGTGACGTCTTCCCAGTGGTAGCTTGAGTCTCGCAGCGCTAGTTCATCGGTGAGGAATCTTTAGTACCGTGCCATGTTGTTGGCCCTTGAATCTTGCTTACTTCCTCTTCGTTGTTTCGCCACCATAGCCGCACTAGTCGTCCTGCGTCCATGTCATCTACGCGACTCAAAAAAGTGCGGTATGATGTTGGCCGTCACCGAGGTTCCGAAAAGCGCCTGAAATAGAGTCCGTATGAAAACCGCGATACCTTTGGATCCCACTTAACCTTTGTGTTCAGTTCTGCGTGCTTGTCCTATACTTTCTCGAAATCCCACACTTTCAACGCACCGCAATGATAACTGGAGTCGTGAACTTGGCACAGTGTACGTCTTAGGATGAAGAGATCTAGGGTTTTTTCGTGACTCGACGCAGGTAAAGTTCTGCTTCCTCCGACAGTATTGTAGCCCCGTCTCAATGTCCTTTTCAGTACCAAATTGAAGCACGCATTTGCGCTGTGTTGATTTGCGAGAACAGCTCATACACGTAGTCGATCAATTCCTGGTTTCAGCGGTTTTGAATCTTTTGGCTTGGTGCTCCATGGCCAGTGAGTTCTGTTTAAATATGGAATATTCCGTTATCAAATTTACAATGCTACTTCTGGTATCTTCTCTATCCCCTGATTTCCATCATCTTACTCTGAATCGCTCTCCCTCGTTCMTTCTTCGTCTTGATAATCAGGATCATCGTCGTCGTCATCGTCATCGTCATCAGCAACATTGTCAGCACCATCATCATCATCTTGGTCTTTGTGCGTTTCCTGCCTCGTCTCTTCTACAATGTCTTTATCTTCCTCTTTCCCTTTTCCTTTCCCACCTCCTTTGCCTTTGTTCTCGTCCTTGACCTGCGGCTGCCTCTCCTTGTCAAACTCGTACCATTCATAGAGATCATTTGAGTCTGGATGGAACCTCTTGGACAACGTCATCATTTCCTTGTCGACCTGCTCCCTGAGGACGAACCCGTATTTGTAAATCCCCTGCAAATGGCAATGGACACGGAGCACATCGGCCAAAACGTTCATATCATATTTGAGCTTTTCCTCATTTTTGACGGACGCGAAAGGGGAATTCCTCTTTTTCTCTGTGACCTCATCTGGGATCATGTCCATGACCTTGACCTACGTTGAGGAAATGAGGGATCATGCGAAGAGAGCGTGACATAACCACACACACCTCTTTGTCATCTAACCATCCTATCACAGGATGCACAATACACCCGATGACAACGAATCCATAAACAGGCCATTCTTTCCCATGAATATTGAGGAATTTGAGGTAATGGAGAGCACTCGTAATTTGCATAATTAGCTGGCGTGTTGCTGCTTTCGTCACCTTTGTTTGGTCCTTTTCCGTCGCATATGCTCTCTTGTATTCAACCATCAGGAATGGAACCCTAATGTCATTCCAGATTTCCCCCTCCTCCAGACGGAGTGCCGAAATATTTAAAAGGTGTCTCCGCTTCATGAAATGATCGAGTTCAGCTTTGCTCAACTTTCGTTGCCGAGGCTTGCGGACYACGCGCAGGTCCTCGATCATGAAACGGAGGCCAGCACACAGATCGGTGAAGCCGAACTTATCGATCCAGTTCCAGTCGTATACAATACAAATCACCGTGTCGGGTTTCAGATAATTTGGTTCGTTCCTCCAGTCAGGGATCTTGGCAATTACATGGACATCTCTGCCAGGAGCGATTGTAGGGAGCTTGAAGGTCAGTTCAGGGCTGGGGGAATCTGTGAGCTCTTCCAATCCCGATAATGTGGCGAGAGTTTAACTTACGAAACCTTGAAAACGAGGCGGCTAAACATGAAGATATTCAATAATCCATCAAATATGTTCCGATACTCCGTCTCGGTCAAGTTGATAGAGTTCTTTGTCTTGAAGGATGGGTGTGAAGAAGACAACTCTTTCTGTTTGTCCCTCATTAGTTTAGTGAAGTTGACCAGCCTTGCCATCTCTAGAGCTTCTTCAATGTACGGTGTGATGTGCTCCAGCTTCTGCAATCCAGCTTTCATGGCTTTGTCTAGCTCGGTGATATAATGTTGAATATATTCAGTTTGCCTGATGCCTGGAGCCTTAGACACGTATTCTGCGAACTGAAAACAAGGGGACGTGCATGTGGGCATGGTTCTGTCATTTTGCCGCAAACAGGACTCACATTCTTCAACTCGCTAGGACCTATAAGAACATGATTCATCTTGGCCATTCTAGACGCGGGCACAGAATCTAGCTTTATTGCTTTCGCAAAGTTCGGGCTATATTTGGATACTGGAAGACTTTTGTATGGGTTTTTGAGAAGTTCTACACCGCGAACATCCACCAGTCTGCTTAGCCACCAGTACTGCGACGATTTTTGTGTCAACGCCATTCTATTATTTTTTGGGTTATATAAATGTGAGTTGTCAGATGTTTGGTTGCCACGCAGGAATTAAATTGAACTTACGCTGAAGCAGAGTACTGCCTCGAGCCGTCAGTAGTCCTGTTTCCAGAGGTTGATGACTGCGGCGTCTGCGTGGCGTCCAGGACAAGGTGTTTCGGGACAGCTGAATGAGCCATTGGGAGCTATTGAAAGGTGAGGATAGAGAGTGAATATGCAGTTTGTTGTTGTCCTTCATAGTTTTGAGCACGAGCGTATTTATACCCCATTCTCGGTGGGTGGCCATACCGTGGGGAGTGTTGGGTGGGTCAAAGGAATCAAGGCAGTGACCTGGTTATTGCAGTATCCATCAGATAAAGTGAATCCAATCAAATAAAATAGAAGAAAGGCCCTGAAATGCAAGCCACAGAACCGAGGTCAAAGATGGGACCTACAAGAGCCCACGATATTGTGGCGGTAGAATGGAAAAGAAGCGTAACTACTTAGTAATCATCACGGAAACCGAAAGATACAGGATAAACGTTTAACCTAGAGGGTTCCACGTCATGTCCAAAGCACCCACATCTACAATCTGTCCTCCTTCCCGTCGCCACAGGGCCATGGGTCTCAGGTATAAAAAGTGCGACAACTTGAAGAAATGTTCATTTCCACCCTCCCAAATGCCCAAGTCGAATAAACGCCGCCAATCTGTCCCGAGTGAACGTCTTCTATCGGATGACTCTTCCGAGCAATCTTCTGATTCCGACACCACTAGGTTTGGGTCCTTACCCGTAGAAGATGAGGATTCTGTCCGGTAGGTGTCTCTAATTACAATTGATTTGTTTAGCATACCGAGTACTGAACGTTAACACCCGGGTAGACAGACATCTGCTCTCACAGTTGAAAGCGATGTGTGGCAAGTCACGATACTGGGATCTTCCGTGACTGTAAACCGGGAGCATGAGTCAGCCCATACGCCATGTAACCTCCCCTTAGTCCTGGAGATTATGGGCTTTGAACACTTCAGCATTGGTGATTTGGTACGACCCTTCAGCTTCCATTCGCCCCTGAAAACATCTGAACCCCATTTCCAGTTGAGGGCTCAGCCTGATTTGTTCATGTATCGACATGAAGATTACATTATCAGCCAGATGATACGACATTACTTCACCTGGTTGAGTGGAATAGAAGACACTGGCCTTCGTCTCCAAGATAACGAAACTCTGACTACTAACCCCAAAATGATAAATCGAGCAAGGAGAGCCGTCGACTTGACGTTACCTTCACGGCCAATGGATTTCTTTCCTCCCGGACTCCAAGAATTTCCCATCTTGGAATGGATAACAATTTGCAATTCACTCTTTCTCAACGTATGGCACGACGACCTCAAAGATTCTGGGTTTGTAATAGAGTATGTCTGATATTTTTAAACCCACGAGCATTGACTGAAAGGGCTGTTCATATTAGTTTTCGTCCCCGGTGGGTGTCCTCGGAAGGTAAACGACACATTGTTCCCGATGTCGTTATCTCTGCGACTTTGCCTAAAGATCGGAGCACGGAATCCACCCACCCGAATTCAGGAGAAGCATGCCAAAAGGTACCTGTTTTTATTGCGGAATATGACAAGACGAAGGGTTGGCCAGCCGAACCCGACTACTTTCATTATAACCATCTCCTGACTTGCATGGTCACTGCCTTGGGCTCCTATCGGCCATTCTTTAACAACGTCCCATTATTTGGAGCGAGACTTCATGGAAACGCAGTTATGAATCTCGTTATTGGGTGTTGGCAGAACGACAAGGTACAAGTGACAAGTTGGGTTATTTTCTGCTCCTCTTTCTCATACACTGTGTAGATTGCTATCGAACAGCTGATATTCCAAGATTCTCTCGACTTCACGCATGTACATAAGATCATGTACCTGATGACATTTTTATCCAACCTGAGCAAGCTTAGACCAGTATTCGTTGAGATTGCGAAGGGTCAATCAGTCGCCACCAGTCTGAGTTTTACCGATCCCGAACTTCCATTCAATCCTCTTGCCCGGGACGAAACTCTGACCAGGTTCGTGTATCTCCGCTTCGGACTCTTGATAACTCTGATTGAGGAAACAGGGCACTTTACGCTTGCGAACCTGATGTACAAGCCTGGATGGTGTCAAGGGGAATATCARTACAACATCTGAAGCAATTACAGGGTTCAGATATCCCTCCCATGTCTGTGCGACGCCGGATAGCAAGCTTTGTTAGGTCTATCGCCTCTAAGGAGGATATACTGGTGAGCAGCNNNNGACASCCCGTCAACCTTCTCTGATACTCATTGGGAATTCCTCAATAAAGAAAGCAATTCGTACCTGTGAAAAAACTCTAACTATGAACGAGCAGCAGTTGATCAAAGATATCACAGTCCTCTTTTCTCCCAGTTCCGCTACGAGTGTCGGGGTCCCAGACGATTTCGATCTTCCCCAGATCGTCTCACGAGCCATTTCATTTTGCTCCATGGCGCAGGATATCAATGAGGGACTATCGCCTTCCCAACCGTCTGCTTGGTCCGTTCTCTATGACCAGCTTTTGCAACAGGTTGCGTGTCGATTTGAAACGATGACAGAGTCTGTGTAAGTCACTNNTCTTCTCGGCCACAGATTTTTTGTAACAGACTGCCGCATCAGGTTCTCTTCAAAATGGGCAGTCCACGTCCCAACATGCGATTCAGAGCACAAGGTGATCCGGGATGTTGTAGTTGATGCAACTATTTTCACTCAAGCAAATTATCCGGGCATAAGTGGAGACATCTACAACATTTTTTNGAAAGACATGTGCATTGAAGATGTGGCAGACCTATCTTGCGAGCATGCCAGGGACTTCATGGTTTTGGGGGATTCAGTTCTGGGCAGGCACTTGATACCACACCTAGGGAAATTAATTCCCTTAATCATGATCGAGCATGTCAAATCTTATGGGGAGGATAGGGATTACCGTCAACTCCACCTTTCTCATCTTTCAGTGGCAATGAAAACTGCGCTGGGYGTTTTAAAGAGGCGTAGGATGGAGGAGATAATTATTGGATTGCTCTGCGATCGCAATTTGGTATCCATCGTAGTAGGTTGGAACTTTGAGGATGAGGTGGGAAACTTTTCTTGATCCACACAGTGCACATTTTCAYGGATGATATGYCAGACCATCGTAGCAGAACTCAAAGAACCCGAGTACAATTTCGACATCCTAAAGCCTCGCGASTCCCTMCGATTCGCTCTGGCCCTCATGAATCATCTGTATGCAGCAACAGAGATCATCCAAGAAGCGGAGAGTAAGATTCCCGAAGGCGAAAAGGAGCTTTTGCAAGATCCCATTCCATACAGGTCACACTGGCGCTACGACTGGATAGGATCGGGGCAGGTTGCTAGCAAGTCGGACCAAATCAAGAATTGGTTTGGAAGTGGATCACATTTAGCAAACAAGCCGATCAAGGAGAAGCGATTTAGACCTAAGGGGAAGCGGCCCAAGGAGAAGCAGCCCAAAGAGAAGCGGCGACCATTGGCGTAGTATTGTAGATGGAAGCGATGAATTACAAAGGGGTTGGGGATTGAGCCTGGATTGAGCAACTCACGAACCACATGGACGCCCTTCTGTGCTATTCTCTTGGTCAACGCTGCTTAAGAAACTCACGAACCATATGGGTTCTCTTTTCTAAGCTTCTGTACTATCTCCTCTTCAAGCGCCACTAATTGTGAGTGGAATGAGAAAGCTGATTAAGCAGGAGTTGATGTCGGCCCGAAACTGCTTTCATACGTCCATGGTGATATTGCGGCAGAGGGAGCGTGCATCTCCTTCACCTCAATTCCATGCACATCGTGACCCCCGTATGCAATATCGACGTCGTAAGTATGAATAACTCACTGCATGCACACCCTCCGCATGCTCTCAGATGACGTAACATGGCCAACAGAGGCGGTAGACTCGCCTTTGCAGGGTGCAGCCCGCGGCGACCTCCTGCTTCCTCCTGCAGCATAAAACAACACTTACTCATTATATCTGGTTTCCTCTGACTCTATTTGCCACTCTATCTACTGGCTGCAATCAACCAATTCGAAGAGACTGTCAAATCTTCCAATCAAGATTTTGGGTCAGAAAGGGTTCCAACAACTTGGCGTAATCATCGTAACATTGCTCACCGTCAACTCGTCCACCATGTCCGAAATCTCTGCTGTCCAATTTATAGCCACAGAGGACGACAACATATTCGAGTAGGTAATATTCCCGACCACTAACCAATTAACTATGCTAAAATCTGACAGGCGATCAAGGGAATTACGGTTCAATACAGAGCGTGTAAATTTGTCTAGTCGGGACCAAGTGACTCTTCATATGTGGGCCCTGATTCGTAAGATCGCGGGACATGTTCCCAGTGACGATGTGGCATTACTGGTAGGCTTTCTCGGCTGGAGTAGAATCGAGTTGTCTCTAACTCATTTGTTCAGATAAGAAGCGACCCTGAGGCATTCACCCACTGGACAAGAAACCCCTATTTTTGGGGTAGTCATAATTCCGTCTACTGGGAGAGGATTATGAAGAAGAGTAATCTGCTCCTAAACAACGATGATACGACTGATCACACAGTCGCAATGGACAGAGCCCGCAGAGCTGCCGCCCTCAGGGTACAAGTGCCCCGTTATTATACAGATGAAACGAAGAATGGAGTTCCCATTCTGCGATCCTTGCCGATCTACAATTCAGTTTTTCTTGCCGTTTGGCAGGATGAGCTCAGGGATTGTGAAATGCATTTGGAGTGCGCATTCATTCCTCACAAAGATATCGTGGCCAAGTCAAACTCACGAACTTTTTAATGCAGCTTCCGTCCTAGGTGGAAATACTCCGAAGAACCTGGGCAGTGCATCATCCCAGACGTGGTTATTTCCGCATCACTAGCCAAATCTCACTCTGCCGATCCGAGCATAAGCCCTCCTTCAACGAATGAAACCTGCAAAGTACCCGTTTTCATAGCAGAGTACAACAAGATCAAGAACACAGCCTATCCTGACGACCACGGTCACCAGAACCATCTACGGGCATGTATGATTACTGCACTGAAGTCATACAAGTCCTGCTTTGAATCTGTTCCGCTCTTTGGACTCCTGTTCGATGTTAACAATACTGCTCCTATTGTCATTGTTGGTTTCTGGAAGAATAATAGTGTATGATCTCTTGGTCTGCGGTTGGAATCTCTCACATTAATGTCTTTTCAGATCTGTCTACAAAACCTGAGATCACCACAGACACCCTTTCTCGACCTGGAACACTTTCGGGACTGCATGCACCTGGTGACGACCTTGGCCAATCTCAAGAAGTTACAGGAAGAACTTCTAAGGGATACAAAAGGTGTTGTAACGCTAAATGATATAACTCTTCGCGATCAGCTTGCGCACGACCCTCTTGTCCGGGACGAAAGTTTAATCAGGTCTGTGTCTGTGTGCTGTTTATTCCAGGACTTCCCTCATGACGAAGCAGGANCCTGTACTCGTCTGAATCTAAGCACAAAGACTTGTTTGTCAGCTGGAAAGCATCAAGGAAGCTATCGGTAGTAGATGCATCCCAAGTCTCGCATCTCCCTCCCTCAGTGGCACACATCGTTAGCTGGATCCCTTCTGGGTATTCTTTCTTAGATGAATTCCTTACGAAGGATATTCCTAACTGTGTTAGGACACTAACTTCGGAGGAGGAGAAGCTCATTCACTATCTAGGTACTCCCACTGGGAGCACCCAGGAAATATCAGACAAACACATCCAAATCCTTTCGCGAGCTATGTCTATCTGTTACACAGCACAAATCCTTCTGGATAGTCAAAGTGGCAAACCACCAGCTTGGTCGACTCTCTACAACCAGCTTTTGCTTCATGTCGCAGATGACTTTGAAATGGATACAATAGCGGTGTAAGTAATCTAGTCCCTCCACTGTTATGCACCAATCTGAGTAGCTATTTTATTATATAGATTTCTGTCCGAGTGGGCAATCCATGCGCCGACCTCTGATGAAGTCCACCAGCTTGCCTTCCTCGGCATCGTAGTTGATGCCGCCATTTTCACAATTGCACCGAATCCCATTGATGAGCGAAATATTCTGCCCATATTGGAGCAAAGAATGTCCGGCGAGGCTCTGGAAGCTCTCACGAACAAGCACATAGAGCATTTCACTATCCTATCCGAAGCGATTTGGTGAGAGATTCTTGGGTGCAGAGGCAGGACGCGAGAATGATTCCATTGATCATTGCCGAGCATGTGAAGAATTATGAGAAACGAGGGGCTCACCTCGATCATCTTGCTTTTGCAATGAAATCTGCCTTGGGTCTTTTGAAGGCGCGTGCCATGGAGGAGGTAGTCGTCGGGCTGCTGTGCGATCGCAATGTGGTCACCATCATCGTAGGATGGAACTCGGACCAGGGGGTAAGTGGTCTATCTCTAATTCAAGGAATTCGTCATTGACCACAGATCTAGCGGACTACGGTAGCAGAACTTCAAGGTCCCAAACATAGATTCGATATCACAGAGCCTAAAGAGGCTCTACGGCTCACATACGCTTTGGTAAATCGCATGGAAATGGCGGAGACGTTGAAACAAGAAGCAGAGAGAAAGATGGCGGACTGCGAGGGGGAGCTTCTAAAAGCAGACCCTTTCGAAACTTGGAGACTTCGGAAAGACATCGAAGGGTTTGACGATACAAGGACATCNGGGTGGATGAAAGAACAGGTTAGAGCACATAAACTGAATTGACTAGGGAAACTGCCAAGCTTTTAGCCTGCTGAAGATTTAAACAATATGTACTGGAGAGATAATGCCCCATGCGTGTCAGAACGCCTATTTAGAGCAGACTGACTTGTAGTAATACGATGCCGGTAGTCTGTGAACGGAATTTAGTCTATGTTTTTTGTCAAAGGGTGGGTGAGATGTATTGTGATGATTCAGACCTACGAACAAATGCCTACTGTCGCAATAGAGATGGTCGGGCCTGCGCGGTTTC
>LBLO01001051.1:0-12113 GCA_004354395.1 Chondrostereum purpureum
AAATGAATAAACAATTTGAATTTTTTATTATTTTCTCGGAGATTATTTTGTCAAATGGCAGTCTCACAAAATACCTGCTTCAGATGGCAAATGGTACCCTCTAAATATACATGTCATTTGCCAAATAGCTACAACTAGTGGTGGAAACGCGCCAGAGCTCGGTGAGCATATGGCGCAGCATCCACGTTGAACGCTAGCGAGTTCCCTTCCACTGAAGCAGGTGTGTTCGATGTCGAGGCAGCTGTAGATGACGCAGGCTCTCTCCTGGGCCGTTTGACAGGCCTTGCAGGTTTGACGGGCGATGGAGAGGGAGAGGGGGATGAAGATACATCGACCCATTGAATATGCTCCCTTGCGGTCAGTTTGCGCGTGACACTACTAGTAATGACGGGAGATGAGAGTGGCGACTCAAGGTAGCGCATCGACGCAGTGCGACGCGTGGNTACATAAAGAACTGCCTCGTCAGTAGGGGTGGCAGGTGCAGGCTCGGTTTGCTCTCCATCCTCGGCCTCATCACCACTGCTAGCAGGCCTGCTATGTTTCTTCGACGATTTTCCTCCCCCCTTGCGCTTCTTCGACACCTTCTCCTTTCCCTTGGCCACATCACCTGCGTTGTCCTCGGATTCATCGTTGTTCCCTCGTTTTTCGTCTTTATTCCCACACCGGCTACTCCTGCCCCGCTGCTTAGCTAGCTCCTGGGCCTTCTCCTTCTCTTCTTTCTCCTGAGCTTCCTCTTGACGCTCGCGCTCCTTGGCTGCCTCGAGATCCTTGAGTCGAAGTGTCTCCTTCCATCGACGAGTGCGTTCTTCACCCTCCATGTCCACCACAGGACATTTATGCTTCGCATACGTCACGATTGTTGGGGTGGTTCCAGAGGAAGCATGGGCCAACGGTCCCGGAGAGACCGGAGAGACTTCCTCTGCAGGCTTCGGTGGTGATGATGGCAGGGCTGGGCTGGCTGACAATGTACGTTGATCTTCAGGACCATCCCGACGTGGCATTCGGGGAGATGACGCGGACAACACCGGGCTGGGTGATAGGATTGGTTCATTGCTCTGAGACGGCAGAGCAATTTGAGGAGAGCCGTCGGTGAAAGGGAACGGCCCTGGAGAGTCCCCGAAAAGAGGGGAGGCGGCACGAGAGAGAGGAGGAGTGAATGTCTTTGAAAAGACAGGATCTTCCCCAGCCTCCAGTTGAATGGGAGGAGAAGTAGCCTTCGCAGCGGATTTCTCCTGTGGTTGGGGAGGGCTATCACCGAAAATGAATACCCTCTCTCCAATAACACCATTCCCTTCAGTTTCATCGTTGATCTTCTCGGCCGTCTGCGTGGAATCCTCTGCCAGAGAACGAGATTGGCACTCTTCGAGGGCTAACTAACAGTTAGACAGAGGAATGCAGATGTGAATAGAGGCAACGTACTGTAGACTTGCCTCAGGAAGGGCTTGTATGCCTCGAGGATGACATCCTTGATGATTTCGCGATTGGCTTGTCCAAATGTAAGAGGGACCGTTCCTGGTGTCTTGCCAGCATGTACTCTAGAGTGTCAAAGAATGAGTTGATAAAAATTCCAAGACCTATTAGAATGATTGCTACTTACGAATAGCCATTAATATGTCCCTGATCGGCAGGTTCAGGCCCAATGGCATACAAAGATACGACCATGCCGGTATACTCAGCAATCCCATCCACGATTCGTTGGGAAAAGTTAGCGAGTGCATCTATAGCTCTGCGAAAATCTTAGTTCACGGACAATAAACTATAAATGGTCATGAACTTACAACTGGCGGTCGCGCGGGTCTGTGGACGGAGGCGCTGTGAGCTTCTCTTCCCATTCCTTGCGTGCTTGCTCATGCTCCTCAATCGATTTCCGGTCCCATTTATCCTTCTCGCTCTCCGGTAATTTGCTGAACAATTCTTGAACTGCCTGCATCCRAACATTTAGGGGCACTTTGACCCCACCCTTCGCGTCGTATGCCAGCTTGACCTCTTGATCACGGATAATCGGATGAACATTGAGCTCAACAATGGTAGTGTCCTTCCCAGCGCTCTTCTGCTTCTTCGGTTTGGGCTTTTTGGCACCTTCAGGCCAGCGAAAGAATGCATAGACGGCGTCGGTTTTCGCGATTTCCTTTTTGAGACCAGGGGCCACCGTCGAGTGCTTGGACCATGTGTTGTGAGCGGTTCGACGACGAGGTTTGTCGGTTTGAGTTCCAGTTAATTGCGACAGCAAGACGCGGAAGGCTTCCAAGTTGTCGTTGGAAGATGTCGTGGTTTGTTTATGATGGTAGGCTAACCAGCGTTTAATGCTCTAGACCGGGATACAGTAAGTCACGTAATAAAGTTGATCAACGAGGACCCACACGTGAACGCGGGGTTGTTTGACTTAAACACGTACTTCTTTCTTCTTTTTGATCCCTTGGGCTCATGCAACGTACTTGTCTTGCGCTGCTTTGTATTCTTCCTCTGACTGGCCGGGTTTCTGGGTGGGCTCAACAACCTCGGGCTCGACGACGTCATCGTCGACAGCGGCCATCTCTTCGTCGGTAGNCTCAAACTCCTCGCCACGATCATAAGGGAAACGTCTGAAGAAACTACGACAGACTTTAGTCGCRTAGTCTTTTTCGGTTCCCGTCTTGATAGCTTCAGAAAATCCTGGGAGTGATGCTAGCATGAACAGCCACCGCCTCCCTTGGAATATCCCCGGATTCGGCATGGTCAGGCTGTGGCGCAAAATCGGGTAAGTTGAAGATTTGAAAAATATGGGAGGACAACTGACGCTTTTCTGAGATGGAGGGTTGTGTTGGGTTATGCTGTATTTATAACAGGTTTCCTTGGAGAGGCAACTTTTAAATATGTGGGTAATGTTAACTTAGTGGACTTGTGGAGAGCAATCGGGAAACTGACCAAAAGGCTGAGAGCACAGGGAGTTCGCGGGGAGGAGAGACGAAAAANCCACGCAGGTGCATCCGCAAGTTGACCAGTATTTGGTCCAGCTGAGCGGCGTCGGCCAACCCGTCACACAGTGTGGCTGCTCCTGTTCGATCGTTTCCACCCTTTTTAAAAATCTACCRCCCCTTGATCTTTCAACCCACCACCATCCCTCGAATGGATACCTCACCCGAAGGTAACGAAAAAGTTGTACCCTTGTTTCTTCTTGCCTATTTTYTGTGGCTTTCCACAGGACCACCAGTCCACCTCAAAAGTGGGCATTTGACCCCTATCAAAGTAGGACGCTTCAGGAGTGGTGTCCTGAGGGTTCACCCATCCCCCAGGCGGCGCCTGAATTTTTNCGGTCCTGCTGATCGAGAGCTCGACGACATTGCTGACATCCTGCGTCCTCGCAAGCGAGTCAGGGATTCCTCTCGAGAATTGACGCCTCCAGCACCGACAATTCTTACCCAGAGGGTAGTTCCAAGTTCGGACCCCATCGAAAGGGAGGAGGAGGGGCTTGCCACCGCCCCTCACCCAAGTGATTACCCGACTACTGCTCCATCCCCTCCCCCTTTCTTCTGCGTTTTGCACGGACCGGTTGTTGGGATCTTTACCAGAAAGTAAGCAAGTACTTGCGTGATTTTTGGACCCAGACTGAGACCCATCATCATAGAAGTGAAGCCTTAAGCATTGTGAACGGAGTCGATGATGCTCTAATCATCGCATTCACCAACTGGCTGTCAGGACTTACTTTTGCCACCCAGTCTCGCGCAATAGCCTCTTACCCAAAAGGGTACAATATCAAGCTTAGCCTTGATATTTGACTGGGGATATATATACACATCTAATGCCAACCCGGTGTCACAGACCAAGTCGTGACACACCCAGTCCTGGCATCTGTCACCATCGTGGCTGACAACAGTGGTGGGCTTACGTTGAGGCATCCAGTGTTGATGTGCACAGTGGGCGCATAATTCACTTCATAGGCCTGTACACTCGCCACCTACATCGCCCACCACGTTTGGTGAGGAGATCGCTTACGCCGACATTGTTGTCATGTCGGCGTCGTCTCTGATCACACGTACACTACATATGTTAGCCGCAGACTGTACTAGTATACATGGATTACATACAATGTTAATAAACCCTAGAAACGTAGGGATAAGCAAGATTCATTGGCAAAGTAAAGCAAGTACTTACCCACAAATAGATATCCTGTTGATGGTGTTGGTTTCGGGCTCGACGACGAAGACCGCTGTCATCGGTGTCGTCTGTCGTAGCCGAGTCGTACCCTTAGCACACTTTTGTGGCGTACAGGGAATAGTGGTCGAAGTTTCTACATGAGACAGTTAGTAATAACAAAGAAATGAGAATAGATTATGCATACCTTATGTTTTGCCTGTAAGCACCCATCGTAGTCGAGGCGGTAGCATGGCTGCATTCGGCGCTGGATTTCGTAGGTGCGTGGTATAAGTCATCTGCTGTCTTCGGAGTCACCGTCGAGTGCAGTGGCGACAGGTTGGGGTTTTTGACATGGGCCAGCATGATGCCATCCATGTTGCCTCGTTTTTGTAGCCCTGGGAAAGGTAGGTTAGTAGTTGTAGGTAGAAATAACAATAGAAACACTTACATGCCTTAGAAGATGGACCTTGTCATCTTCGGCGACGAGCACGAGATGGGGGGTGCGAGGTGCGACTACATTCAGTCGTAACCTCTACTGCCATCGTCGCCGCCTACATGCCTACAGCAACCGGGAGCCGGTGGTGTTTGGTGCCTCATGGCATATCCCAACTGAGGACCTCAGATACCTACACATTTCATTAGTAACACTAGTAGATTAGACTTGGTAGGTATAAATCTGAATGTAAACGTACCGTTTGTAGAGTATCCACGTCGGATTTGGTGTCATAACGCCTGCCAGCACATAAGTACCTGGCCCGAATGTAATAGAAAATGGGATTGGACTTACGTTCNGGGGNAAAACAGACATCTTAGAGAGTTAGACGCAATGTAAGCAACTTTTAAAAGCAATAATAAATGTAGATAATTACGCACCTTCATACATTTTCTAACCCATTTTTACCCCTTCTCTACATTCCTTCCGCCAGCGCTAATCCAAACGGCCGTCGTCGAGTTGGTACAAGGGATGGGATGGAGGGGATAAAAGTTGAACAGAAGTGAATATGGCATACAAAGTCGTCCGCGGTCGTCCTGGACAAAGAAAAAGGTAAGGAAAGGGGCGGACGGTGGTGGAAGGATGAGAGCGACTTCGGTTAGCGCCCACGATTTCGTCAACGGGGCCGGAGTTCTGAATCACGTGATCTAAATACGGCCAGATATCAGACGTGTTTCTTCGCGAATAAGGGAGAATACAACGCGACTGACCTTCGGAAATATACGATAGAGGTACCTAGAGTATATATCCGTAGTCAGAATAGTAATAAACACCATAATAATAGCAGAAAACGCCACATACGTCGATTGGTGCATAGAGCACCAGTCCTTCTGGGAACCAATGCAGGATTCGCATTGGGGGAGACTTCTGTAAGGGGTGAGACGGGTGGAGAAGACATTCNATAACACAGTAAATGTTGAGTAGAATAGAGTAGAAGATAATAGATGAGACGGGGGAAAGGGATAAGAGGAGGAATGAGTCTCTTATGCTCAATCCACTCCTCCTCTTATACCCAGAATCTTCGCGCAATTCCGGGCCAAATTTGAGCGCCGTTCTCACACGATATCGGACCCCGATATCACGTGCACTCATTACCCTGGTAACCGGTGCCATTGCGGGCTCCATTCTTCTGGAAATGAAGGAGGNGAGGAGGGGACACACCATCTGGCCCATCCTCCATCCGCGAGTCTCCGCGGAAATTCTGCCTGGATCGGGAGTACGATCCGAGTATGTACCTTAGTAGCATTCTGAAACACCCTAGCGCGACATCCCTAGCATGTTAATAGTGTTGGAGANGGGGGATGAGCGCAATTGTGGCGCTTTTCCGAAATCTTTATTGTAGGTTTACATTGCATTGGCGGCCACAGCGTCATTGAAAACAATGTTCTGACCTACTATGACCTACTTATATCATTAACATAGCCCTCCTTTCCCTATACAAGTGTATTAGAATCGAAATTTACTCTTTGTTGTAGTATGAATCAAGTTACATTCACTAGTATTTGTTTTAATGATCTAGGTAACACTTAGTAGTATCTAAACGAGTATTAGTATGTACAGTACCGAGTTCCAACTCGCAGAAATGACCCTACTAATCCCAATCTGTCCCTACCTCCAGATACATCATACTCTGCAGCTTAGTTCAAGTAACATGTATTCGGACTATAAGCAGGTATTGTATTTGAAATCCGAGTGTAATTACTTGCTATATACGATCTCTAAGTGATTTACTTATGAGCTAAACGATGCATGAGTCGAAAATGTAGAAACTTATTGAAACATACCTTGAAGTGATCCATTCTTGAATCATCACTCGGAGACGACTTTTACCTTGTCAAATGTTGATCGCAACTTATCCCTCTTTGTTGTAGGCCTTAGTAAACTACTTGTATCCTAATGCGAATATCATAAGTGTTAGTATAAGCAAACAGTCCGATGGAATGATATGACAGGTAAGTGTAGGTATTGTCAATTAGCTCGGTGAGTCGTTTACTTACACTAATAGCTATTTCCTATTCACGCTAGTACTGACCTCGCAGATTTCAAGTAGAACTTGACTACTGCTTTCAACTCATAAGTAAACTACTTGCATTTTTGCTTATTCCTTTCAATGGAAAGAAAGGGTGGTGACGCGGGACACTTCTCATCACTACCACCATGGCCAATAGCACGGCGCCTTCAAGTTCATCGTTGAGCACATTCTAGGCTGCTGGGAAACGGGGACCTACATTTAGAACAACCTAATTGCGGAATGGTCAACACTCGGCAGAATCCTTCCGATCGCATTCGGAAGGTTACTTAGCAATCCCGGTATGGGATTTTCGCTTTACGGTAAGTCGTTGCTACCAACGGCTTGCAATATGTACTAACATTTTGATAAATGTATTATATCCTCTTCATTTGGAGTGCTGACCTGGGAGGATTTCAGCTTATATCTGTCTGAATACCGCTCACAATACCCACAACTCAGTATTCTATCCCGAAATGGCCTCGTAAGGTACCAGGTAAGCAGAGTGACAACAAGGTACCCTCCCCCGAAACCTGAGCTTTCCGAAGGCTCTCTTACGTCTTGCTCGATCACACTTGCTTATTTTCTATTCGATTGGAAGTCTAACATGTTTCAGCAGTCTCCGCAGTTCCCGTCGTACACATTCTGAGTCAAGGCAACTGAGTATATACCTTACAGAAGACTGAGTGAATTCCTCTGCTTGCCATAAGTCTTCTCAAGTCAAGATTAATTTTTTGAGCGCTTATTTGTGTGATATGTGGACTCCAACACCTTCAAGATACTCAGTAGTGAACTTGTGAAAAACCTTAGCAAGCATGTCTTATGTCCCGGTAACAGTTCTCCGAGTGGGAACTGAAGAAATTCATCTGGCAAGTGAGGCGCCATTCCGTCACATTCGGGCGCCAATTTGGCAACCCGAATTCCCGGAATTTCTCAAGCAACATAGTTGCATTTCGTAAGCCCGCGGTTTCTCTTATACTGTGTATCCGCTGACAGCTTTCATTCTTTCCGCCCCAGAAGTTATGCCTCTTCACGAGAGGTCTCAAGAGTTCCGCAGGTGTCCCGTTTGACGCCGTCATTTTCGACTTCATATGCTATCGATTAGCGGCCCGGTAAGCTTCCTTTCCTTCGTTTCTTCTCCTTCATCTTCTGACCATAGACCAGATGAAGATGAGCATCGATAACGAGCTTGATTCGGCTCAGTGCAGTGCCTCAACAACTTGGGAAACCACACGAAAATGATCACTTTTGGCCGGAGGAATCACAAAGAGCGCGGCGCCAAAGGCGCCGTATTGATATCTACAATGGGAAGAGAAACGGCACCAACTAGGGCCACGCTATTTTCGCCTCCATCCCCTCCCAAGATGCGACAAATCAATGATTTTTTTGGCTCAAAAACTCGTGGAGCGCGGCGCCAAAGGCGCCTTAGTCTTTGTCAAGAATCCAAGAGGTAACTTTCCTATTGTAATGTATACCTCTTCGTTTCGAGTTTAACTACTTATCTTGCAGCCAAAACTAATGTTATCAGTGCATTTTCGACTCCGAAAATCCGTGGAGATTGGCGCCTACGGCGCCAACTCAATCTATCCTCTCTACCGCCACCACCATCAACTCAAATTTGCTCCCATTCGCAAGACGTCTTTTGGGGTGTTTAAATCGGTTAGTACTCGTCTTATTATAGCCATTTTCGTCGCGCTAACACTTATTTTCCCCTTAGAATTAGTTCCCTGTGCTGCCACAGGCGCCAGCACATCACCTTTGCAACACCAAATACACTTCAAATTTCGACTTTCCGAGGCCTGGAAAGGCATTTTCTTCTCGTAAGTAAGTCTTTCAACTCGTTTCTAGCGACCGTTGATAGCTAATGGACTTATATTTACAGAGCCGGCCGAAAAAATCTTCGAATTGATATCTGTGCTTCTGGGAAACAGGGTTTCGTGGCACCAGTAAGTGTTTTGTCTACATTATAACTTTGCATCTATCCTGACTAATCTATAAACACCTAGAAAACACTTCTATTAGCCCCCGAAAGCAGGAGATCAACCAAACGAAGACCTCAGCACCTACCCCATTCAAAATTCGATATTTCGACTTCCAGGAAACGGGGCAAGAAGAGCATCGAGGAGCATGTTCAGAACGTGCATAATTTCGCTCTGAACGTGTTGTAATCGCGTCCAGATTCGCTGCGCGGCTGGGATTTGGCTTGAGCCGTTTGGAGAACATATGGTAACCTATTTACTTGTCTCGTAAGCCTTCTATTGCACTAACGAAGCTACAGATACCTCAAACGTGTCTCTGTACATGTCCAGGACAACTAGATCAACGAAACGAGCCGCCGCCTTCCCTCCTTCCTTCCCAGCACCCGGCCTTTTCGGAAATTCGATTTTTCGACTTCCGGAAAACAGGGTATCGTGTCGCCTCCTCTACGGCTTCATTTGCATGACCTGACTGTCCGTTGCAAGACCACGGTCAAGTCATCTCTCAACTTCCTTGCGCGGCCACTTGGACACTTGCTAGTGCATTTGGTAAGTATTTTATTTACTTTCTTCTTTTGTTTTCGGACTAATTAAGTTCTATATAGCTATTTGCATCGCCTCGAAAGCTATAGGAACCCGCAACGAACCTCTAGGACACCCGCCGTCCCCCCCAAAAGTCGAAATTCGATATTTCGCGTTCCGGATAACAGGGTCACTTGCCCCTCATCTCGGCAGTTCTAACGTGACTGGGGGGATGACAAGTGGCTCGTCTCGGCTTCTCCTTGCGCATGCGAATCCCCGTATCCCTTCTCCCATCCCCATCCCCATCCCATCTTGTGCAATATAGCACGCGACTTCTGAGTGCAAAGATCTCATTTTGTAAGTATTTATTTTTTCTAATGTTCTATTCTTACTAATGGGGTGTTTTTCTCGTTCATAGGTGTCCCGCATCACCGCATCAGCTCGCATTCGAGCTCTACCAGGCCGTGATTTCGTTCTAGAGACTTACCTCCCAGGAGGAGGACTAGGTAAGATCTTATTTTATTTTCATTGTATTGACCATTCTAACTGGCTCTCTACTACGATTAGGGTATCCTAAGGGGGGTATACATGAAACGACCGCGATTCGGACGCCAGAAGAGGCAGAAACTCGGTTTGGAGGGGTATCTCCCATGGGGAGCACTAGGTGAGATTTCATTTTATCTTCGATGTTTTGACTATTCTAACGTGTTCTACTTTACSCTTACAGTATCCTAAGTAGTATATACCAAGGAGGGCTTGCGTACGGACCCCCAAAGCGAGGGGAATTCATTCTAAAGGTCTATCTCCCATGAGGAGCATCAGGTAAGCTGGCCCTTTAATTTCGACATATTGACTATTCTAACTAGATCTACAGTACGTTAACAGTGTCCTAATGAATATGTACACGAAACGAGGACGATTCGGACCCCG
Source organism: Chondrostereum purpureum (assembly GCA_004354395.1). Classification (NCBI taxonomy): domain Eukaryota; kingdom Fungi; phylum Basidiomycota; class Agaricomycetes; order Agaricales; family Cyphellaceae; genus Chondrostereum; species Chondrostereum purpureum. The sequence goes on from LBLO01001051.1 coordinate 10,043, forward strand.
GAAGAGGGGGATTTTCGGTCTAGAGGATTATCTCCCAGGAGGAGCAATGGGTAAGCTACTATTTTATTTTCGATGTATTGACTATTATGACAGTTTGTAGACTACGATTATAGTGTCCTAAAGAGTATATTTCAAAGAGGGCTCGCGCTCGGACCCTCGAAGCAACGGATTTTCGGTCTAAAGAGGTATCTCCCAGGTGGAGCACCTAGTAAGTGGACACCTTTCTATTCGATGTTTTGGGTATTCTAATGTGTTCTAGACCACGGCTACACTATTCTAAGAAAGATACACACGAAACGAGCACGATTCGGACCCCAGAAGAGGGGGAAATATGCTCTGGAGAGGTATCTCCCAGGAGGAGGAGTAGGTGAGCAGGCATTTTATTTTCGATATTTTGGGTATTCTAATGGCCTGTATACTACGATTAGAGTATCCTAAGGAGGATATAGACAAAACGACTGCGATTTGGACCCAGGAAGAGCAGGAAATTCGGTCCAGAGCCTTTTCTCCCAGGAAGAGCACTAGGTGAGCTGGCATTTCAATTTCGATGTTTCGGCTCTTCTGATGGCTTGTAGACTACGATTATAGCGTCCTAAAGAGTATATTTCAAAGAGGGCTCCCGCTCGGAGCCTCGAAGCAAGGGATTCCCGGTCTAAAGAGGTATCTCCCAGGAGGAGCACCTAGTAAGTTGGTCCTTTATTTTCGAAGTATTGACTATTCTAACTAGTTCTAGAGTACGCCTACAGTGCCCTATTGAAGATGTACGACTCACGGCTCGCGTTCGGACCCCAGAAGTGAGGGATTTTCGCTCTAGAGGGCTTTCTCCCAGGAGGAGCACAAGGTCAGCTAGCATTTCATTTTCGACATTTTGGCTATACTGACAGATTGTAGACTACGTTTGAAGTACTCTAAGGAGTATATACTCGAAACGACCGCGATTCGGACACCGGAAGAAGTGATTTTTCGCCCAGGAGAGGTTTCTCCCAGGAGGAGCATATCGTGAGTTGGCAGTTTTATAATTGACATTTTGGTTATTCTAACGACTTGTAGACTACGTTTAGAGTGTCCTAATGAAGGTGTATGCATACCAGGTCTCACAGGACACAAGATGACGCAGGGAGAGGAGGACAAGCAGGAGAGTAGTGCCGCGGGCATCTCGGGAGAGCTCTAAGGAGAGGATTCCGAGAGATAACAGGAGATAACGTAGATAGTCAGCCACCGCGATCGTAGAATAGCACTCGCTAAGCCACAATAAATGCGTGACTGCATACCAGAAACAGGCAGAAGTGGACCCACACCCATACACTGCTGCAGTTTGGCAGGGCATTTACTCGCGATTGGRAAAAACTTAACCACAAACCTCGTATGGGTCCCTGTGTTTTCGATATATACAGCAGGAGCAGAGCCATGTACAGTAGATCAGGCGGCGAAAAAGGCGCCACACCAAAATCACTCCAGAATCATCTTAAAGTATCTCGGCCGCTTCTCCCCCGTTTGCCCTCAAACTTCGCCCACATTACGATAGGATATCAACAATACAGTGCCCACATTCCAGGCCCATTCTATTTTTCTGACTATCTACTGTACTTCTACATACCTCTCCTTTAGACAGCCGGCCAACCAGGCCTCCGCGCTTCTTCCTCACTGCCGGCTCGTCTTCCCCCTGCTGCTCATCGCTTTCCTCATTCCACCTCTCCAACTCCCTCTGCAGCGTCTTAATCGCCTCTGGCATCTTGTCCCTCCTCACACCCAACACATCCAACATCTCCGCGTCGCTTCCACTCGCCATCGCATCCCGCATCAGTCCTCGTAAGTCTTGCAAATCCTTGGTCTGGTCTTGCATGTTCTGATCCGTGCGCAGAGCCAGAAGTGTCGAGAACACTGTTTGCGGGGACATGGTTGGCGAAGTTGGCGTAGCCTGGGGTGTTGACGTCGACGTTGAAGCTGATGACGGTGGCGAAGAATATGCTGGGGGAGGCTGAGAGAACGGCACCGGTAGCGAGGGGAGAATCGTGCTCGTCGAATCCTCCAACCTAGTTGTAGATCCTAGTAAAATAGAAACAAGTTAATA
>LBLO01001052.1:0-12083 GCA_004354395.1 Chondrostereum purpureum
TATACCATACGGTTAGCGAGCTGAATCTAGGAAAAAAGACAAGAGGCGTACCTCGATCGTGGCGCATGGTTCTCCTGCGCCAACATGGCCGCTGCTGTAGACGAAGCATCGGAGGAGTTTTCCGGGACTAGGGCTACAAAGTTATCTGGAGTCGGTGTGGCGTCGTTCTCCTGCTCGATCACGCAGGCCTTTGCATCGACCGTTGGTTGCAATACACCGGCGTCCTCGCTCCAATAGATGGAATAAATCCATCCGCCAGCAAGGCAAGAAGGCTGCCAGCAGCAAGCAGTCGAGCTCCCACCATATTCGGTCCACCGTTCAGGCAGAGAGTCCAGGGAGTCACGGAGCTTCTCGCAGCGATGAAGCTGTATCTGGCGTTCTCGTAAACAAACTCTGCTCCAAAAACTGTTCTGAGAACGTCTGTCGAGGGAAGCGGACCCTCGTCGAGAACACCATCTGCCCAACACGCCTCAGAGATAACTGCAAGGATCGCGCCTGGCCTCTCAGCCGTGTGTTTGTTGCTGAGCAGGGAATCCAACCAGACGGCGGTGATGACGCGGTTCTCGAATGCGTCCGACTCTAGCAGCTTGATCAAGCACTCTACGGTCGTCCTGAAATCCGCACATATATTCAACTCCTCCAGTCCAACGATTGTGCTCTTCCTGCTCTCTCTCCGTCAGCAAAAATCGTGACCGAATTGCGAATCAGTAAAATTGTACGGGCCTCCTGCAGAGCTGACTGAGAAACAGCCCCACACAGTGAAGATTGTGATAGAGACTATGTTCTCGAACGAAGACAAGTAACTGAATAAAGGAGGCTGATAATCCACTGAGTTGACACCCAATCAGTCCGGAGACCAACAGAACGTGAGGAAATAAACGTACACGAAGACGAGACCCATCCTGCAACATCTCAACAGGATCTTCGACGAACGTTTCGAGTTCAGATTGACGTCGACTGAGCCTGATGGTTCCTCGGCTGGAGTTGGAGGCGTCAAAAGGGACGTTCTATTTCGAGTTGGAGATGAGAGTTGGGAGAGAAACAAGACAAGTGTGACTCACAATCTTCTCCGCGTGATCACAGCTAATCTTCAATTTTCGGTGTCCTCGGCTGAAATTAGCGCTCAGGTTATGTCAAAGCGAGTAAACAAACGTTTAAAGTTCTCAGGCCTCCTCTCACCTTCTCGTTTTCACCACCACTGACTCCGGATTCTCGAGGGTAAGCCCCCCGTTTTATTCAGCACGTTTCTCCTAGCCACATTCGTGGTTGATTCCCTGCTGTGTCGAAGCACCTTCTGACATTCCATGGACCCGTCCTTGGGAACGGAGGTTCAGAATGTGCTTTTGGCGCGTCGAGGACAGCTGTCTTTCAACCCTCCCACCCTCCTCTTGTTCTCCAGGCCCAACCAGGGGAACGGAGGCCAAGAGGAGTAGGAACGTTGACGAGTTGCCGCCCCAACACCGAACGTCCAACAAAACAACTACGCCACGCTTTCTTTTATCATTCCGTGCTTCCGTTTTCGTTGCGACGCTGACGAGATAATGCAGGCCTTTACAGGTCACCACCGCAAGATGACAACCCGTGTGGTATTAGGTCCAACATCGTAGCNAAAAACCTTGACGTCGGAGAATCTCTTCGGAAGCTATACGAAAAACTCTTTGAAGATCCTCTGAGCGACCTTGATGAGTCTGGCGACGAGAGAGAAGTCGTCTGTCCCGTCGACGATGAGCCTATCTGCTCCCACACCCGTCCGACGTCTGACGATATGCACACCGACACCCATGCGAACTCGTCTGCCACCAACACAAAAACACAAAAAACCAACGCCAGGAAACGACGACGACGGGCTCAAGAGCGAGCCGAAGTCCTTGCAAAAGATGAACCACCGGTCAAAGAGTCGAGCAAACGCCGTCGCACCGTTGCTCTTGAGAACACCCTCGCCGTCGACGTCAACGCCGCCGTCGACTTCGTGGCTTCCGGACCGGGATGGCTGGGAAAAAGAGAACCAAACCCTCTGGCTCTTCAACGCAGTTTCTCTGTGGACGAATTGCTGGGGCCTGAGCACGGGATGACCCTGTACCCTTGGAACGGCAGGTAAGCCCGCGGACTCGGTCTCCGGTTCGATGTTTTACCAATAAAACTGCTTCCAGGGATGCTCATCCGATCGTCGACCGGAACCAAAGCATCATTGGGCTGTTGGGAGGCATGCCACGGAACCACGACGCATGGATGAGCGAAGTCCACGACGAAAATTTCAAGGAACTGAAGCGCGCAGCCCAGACGCTTTCGTACACCACGAAAGAGACTGTTCACAGCCGCGGCCCCTTTCCTTCGGTGTCTTGCGGATTCACCCACTCGATGGGCACCACGGTCGGTTTCATCGAGCTCCCCTCCTTCTCGTTCTGACGCCGGATCCAGGAGCCAGTGAACCTCCGTCACAGCAAGACCAAAGCAGCGATTCTCCAGAGAATCACCCTCCTGCCCAGCATGAAGCGGCTCGTANGGTTCATCGACTGTAAGTCCCCGGTCGGGAGGCCGTTTCCGCCATTCTGACGCCCTGCTACGCCAGGTCTTTTCAAGGTCTTTGGAGAAAGAAACTACCTTCACTACCAGAAGACCATGAACAGGCTGCAGGAGTGGAAGCCGTCCCTCCACCGCAACTTTGAGAACGGGGTTTTTGCTGCGCTCGCGCTCAACCTTGGAGACCAATCGACCTCCTGGGCTCACAAGGACGCCATGAACTTTGCACCAGGGTGGTGTTCTCTGACCCCTGTCGGAAATTTCAATCCCAAGAAAGGGGGACACCTCGTTTTGTGGGACCTCGGCTTGGTCATCGAATTTCCTCCCGGTTCAACCATCCTCATTCCCTCCGCGATCTTGCGCCATTCCAACACGTCAATTCAACCGGGTGAAACGCGGTATGCAGTCGTTCAATACAGTGCGGGTGGACTCTTCCACTGGGTCCACAACGGTTGCATGACCGACGAAACGTGGCGTGCACGGGCCACCCGCGAAGCAGTTAAGAAGCGTACAGCCGATGATTTGCAGCGCTGGCAAGACGACGTAGCATCGTTCATGACGGTTGATGAGCTTAGAACGAAGGGACTTCAGATAAACAGCTCGCGTAGTACTGTAGATTAGATTCATGAAGGCATATTTCCAACTACATTTCTTGGTAGGACTTCACGCACTCGGACAATTTATGTACGGGATGTTTGCATAAACCAGTGAATTGAACAACGAGAACCACACAACAACAGATAACGAGCTCTGTACCCTTGTAAACCAAAAAAAAAAGACCCCACGGCGCAACAGAAGATTCAATCTGGTATACANGCTATGTCAGAGCGACCAGCCACCATGTGTTTTGAGACGTACCTTGTCAACAAGCCTGCACAAACTGCACACGTTTAGAGTGGCGTCCACATCTCTAAGACACACTTCCCAGCAGGTTCGAACTTGAAACCCAGTTCGTCCATGTTGTGGTCGATAAGATCTTCCTGGGAATGGGCATCTCGAATGAACGACGAAATGAGAACAGTCTCGTTCAAGACGTTGTAGCACCAACTCTCTGTGTTGGTGAACACCGTCGAGGGAATCTTGGGGCATTCCCTTCGCGACAGCTCAATTCCCGTGCTATCGGGAAACGAAACGGGGTTCCATCGACGGAGGGATGCATCCACGAAACAAAGTCGAGTGAGCTGCGGAAGCTCCCAACCTCCGTTAAGGAAGCTCCAAATGGTGCTTTCTTCGGGAGCAAGCAAGTCAAGGTTTTCGAACGAGATGACAGAGTTGGGATGAGGAACCTCTGACCTCGCAACCCCCAAGGAATCCCAATGCCAGACGAAGAGGGTTTCTAACTTCTTGAGGACGATGACGTCTTCCTCATAGACATCAACCATTGGAACACCAAGGGTTTGGAGGTTCGGGGTGTCTTTCAAGAGGGTTGGGAGCTGGTTCAAAAGGATCCCCTGGATTGCCCGGCCCACAGTCGGGGTGATAATGAGAGTCGTGAGTCTTTCTGCGAAATAAATGCCAGACTCATTGAGAAGCTCCTCGCCCATCTCATGGCTAAAGTATGCTGACATGTAGCCGCTGGAATGCGGCGTCCATGTTAGCTGAAGCGACTCGAGAATAGGGCACTTGAGAAGCTTGGGGATGGTGATAGGACCAAAGAACGGGCTACCATCCCCTCCAGCACCGATTTGAAGCCTTTTGAGATAAGGAAGTAGGAGGGTTATAAGATTCTGGTTCATTGGTAGAGGGCTCTTGGTGTAACGCTCTGGGAGGATGCAGCAGATTTCCAGGTCAACGAGGTATGCAGCAACCGAGTACAGAATCTCCCAAGCAACGGCTGGGTTGACATGCCTCCCCAAGGTGAGTTTGGTCAAATTGATGCCACCGATGGGGAAGTCGATAATTCCTGCCCTACGCTGGTCGGGATAAGCGAGAAGAGAGAAATGGTCCAGCGAGGGAACTCGACACGTTATCTGGTTTACTGTGCTGGAAAGCGTCTTTTCCCAGTGAGACAGAGACTCGCCTCGAGCGTTCAGCTCGAGCCGCAATTCCGCCCACGAAAGCAGAATGTAGATATTCTTCACACAGACGACCCAGCGTGCTGTTTTCNGGTCGGTGAGGAACTTCAACATCCTATCCAGCCCCCGTCGGTCTGTCGCCACCAACGTACGAAACAGCTCCTGCAGCGCCTCCTCGTGCCAATCCCAACTGAGCTGAGCAAGAACATGAAGCACGCTTCTGTCCTTGCGCCACGCTTCGACGTCGTTTCGGTCTAAGCTGGGCAAAGAAACGCGGAGCGAGTGGATAAGCTTTCTCTTAAGTTCATTTGGAACGTCGTTTTGCTACCAATGAGAAAGGGTGAGGATTCAATGACTTGTACAACGTATGGGAGACTTACTTTATAGACAAGGGACATTGCGGTAGAGTGTGTGGATAGACAGACACGACGGTGGTTAAAGGCAAGGAGGAAAAGAAGTTCGCTGGCATGCATTGGAGTGTTTGATTTACTCGAGGACGCCCAAGAGAGTGGTCCATACGTCTAGGCTCTAGGATACATTATCCGCAGCATAACAGAGGTGTTCTGCTTCTATAGAATTCCTTGGTGGCCCTCGTGTTATGGGAGAGTTCGTTCCACTTAGCCACAGAGCGGGGACAAGACCAATGTATTAGGCAATATGTACCGGGATAACAGTTTGAGCCGACAGAAATGAAAGAGAGTGAGAGAGAGTATATAAAAGCAGTATAGAAAATCATAGAGGTCAACCGACGAGAAAGAAAAAAGTTAGCTACACAGAGTGGCAGCAACATGGTATACGAAAACCCAGATTAGGCAACATAGCCTATTACCTCCGGTGGCAACCGAATCCCTTCAAATTTCACCCATTTGATTGACATCCAACGGTTTGTCCTGGGAGGCGTGCAAGTTAGTGTCTGTAACATCTGCAGGCTTATCCAGAAAAGCCACGACGGATGTGTTCTCAAGACTGCACTGCTCGCGGGGACCTGCATTGAAGCATAGCATAATCGGATTGCTAATTGAAGCACCGTTGGCGGGTGACGAGTCAAGACTGCGGCGACGGCTGGCATCCGACCAGAAGAGCAGTGGAGTCTCCGATTGAGGATTAGAACCGTTCAAAATGCGAGTAGGAGTAGGGAGGAAAGCGAGACTGTGGTACGCACTCTCGCGAATGCGTTGTTCACGGGCCTTCACCATTGATGGCAGAGCAATCGGATGCACGGTGGAGCTGTTGGCGAGTAGTGAATCGAGACTCCGGCGGCAGGCAGCGTCCGACCAAAGAGCTAACGGAGCTTCCGATTGAAAATCAGAGCCATCCAAGACGTGAGTGGGAGTAGGCAGGAATGCGAGAGGGTGGCATGAAATCTCGCGAATGCGCTGTTCGCGAACCTTCACCATTGATGGCAGAGCAATCGGATGCACGGTGGAGCTGTTGGCGAGTAGTGAATCGAGACTCCGGCGGCAGGTAGCGTCCGACCAAAGAGCTAACGGAGCTTCCGATTGAAAATCAGAGCCATCCAAGACGTGAGTGGGAGTAGCTGCAAAACCTGTAGACGGGGACACCAGGGACCCACCGTCCAGCATAGGCTGCTCGTGGGACTTTTCGGACAGCGGTAAAAGAATTGGATGGGCAGGGGATCTGTTGGCGAGTGAGGAACGCTCCCGCTTCAAGTGGTATGGAAGGCTGGAGTGACAATTGGNCTGGATGAGAGACAAACAAGAGGCAAACGAGCCTCCGGTGGGAAATCAAAATCGTTGTGAGGAACAGCGGCCGACTGAATGGCCTGATCGAGTGAACTGGAGCACGAGTCTGACTCGAAAGTTGCAGAGGCCATCGGACTAAAAGAAATAGCGACGTCCGCTGTATCGTCCCACACATGCAGTAGAATGTGGCTCCTGTTTGCGTAGGCCACCATGTTGCAGAGAGGGTGAACTGTTTGATTTTCCTTAAGTTGAAGAAAACAAGGCCGGAAACGGACTTGGACATACCTAACCCGATGACAATGAAGCTCCCCCAATCAATCAGTTCAGTAGAGCTGACGAAGCCCTAAGAAAACGTTGAGAAGTGTCTTTGCCTAACGTTTGTGGCGAACTTACCAAGACAATGGCCGTGAAAGAGGCAGCTCTGTTGCTTCGTATTAGAGTGAGTACCGTAAGTTCAGAGGATTTCGAACGTACACTGTAATGATGCCGACGGCGGCTGCGTCAAGGATCATGCCTATCAAGCCTTGTTTTGAGAGACTGAAAATGTGTCAGGGATTCTTGGTGTAGGCTATAAAACTATGCACCCATGCCTTGAACGAGAAACCTCCAGGCTTCCAGCGACCCTCCAACGATACATTGAGTAGTATACCCAGCACGTCAGGGAGGCAGTGACGACGTCGACGATGAGAAAGAGGAACTTCGCAGCGTCAAGAAGTGCCTGCGTCCTATCTCAGAATAAATTCGGAATAAAACGTTGGATGCACGCACCCAAAATTTGGCATGCATCTCGTGGTGGTCAATTCCATGGGTAACTCCGTTGTATATGACACAAACGTAAGATTCGAACAAACCTAGAAGCATCCATGAGCTGCGTTGAACTCGAGGCAGGCGGACGTGGTGAAGACGTACCGAGTGCAACACACGCTAACATGAAGACCGGTCCAACGACCCAGCCAGGATGCTCACCACATCGGCCATGAAAGTCCTTGAGACGGAAGTAGACTGAGAGATTAGAGTACGTAGAGAGTTAGCGGTCGGTGTTGAAATAGGATGACGAGCGGCTCACCTCGATAGAGGCGAATTCCGCGTACACCTTGGCACACTCCCACCGCGAAGCCGGAAAGGGAGAAGGCCACCACAAGGAGCCTATCAATGGTGGTTAGTTTCTTAATGAGACTGAAAGATAAAAGACAACACTTGCCGGAGGGTGGTGCTAGGAATGTCGGATTCTTGGGAAGGATTCATTGCCACAATGAGAACAATTTCTTGAGCGAGGACGATGGCTGCCGACAAGTTGTTCTGGGAGGGGAGAAAGCTTAGAGAACTAGACAAAACAGCGCTGCAAAATAGATGCATACGAGAGAAAAGAGAAGGAGGAAGGCGTTCTTGTCTGTCACCTCATCGAGTTTTGTATGGAACTGGGTGACAAAGTAGGCGAAATAGAACAATAAAAAACCTGAGAATATGTTCATGAAAGCTTTATATGGGAATTAATTCATTGACTTACCACCAAATAGGCTGCAGAGGAAAGCTACTGGTTAGCGGGGAGTAACGTTGGGCGGCCGTCCTCACGTACGAGAGAGAGGCCTGATACGTGGACTTGAACATTTCTGTCGGGCTAATATTTGGGTCAGTGGAGAGCTAGAACGCCCGTTTGAACACTTACTTGTTATCCCCCACCATAAGGATGGAGTCCATGTTCGATGTGGAAAAAAGGGGAGAGATAGAGTGGGGAGGAAAGAACAGTATGAGAAAAGAAGAGACACCGAGGCAACGGTGGTATGTATAGGAATGAAGAACCATACAACGTGACAAGGGTATCCGTAATAATACGGTCCTCGGCGTCCACAACAAGTCCATACTGAAGCTAGCTCGATTTCTTCTTTAATTCAGCGATACGGAGACTACCCATTTTAGACCGAGAAAAAAATAGCTGGAGGCCTCTGGGTACCTCAATTTGCTAACGACACCAGTTCAGAGTCAAAAAATGTCGTGTTTAAGGACCAGTCACTGAAGCCAACACAATGCGGCGTTGAATGGGCAAGCCTTTTGAGGCGGAATAACAGGGCTCTTTACCGGGTGCTTCGCAGCCTGGATTCAAGCTGATTGGTTTCCATTGCTACTAGATCCCACGAGGCGGAAACAGTATTTAACTCCTGTCACTGAGCCCAGAGGTGACCCCAGTTAGGGTCCTGACTGTACGTTAACGAAAGGGTTTTCGGAAGAAAAGAGGAGCGTAAACGGACCAATCAGGAGGGGTATCGTGGGTTCCCGATGGTCTAAACATATTGGAAAACATCATTCTCCGAAAGCCGACTATCAGGTACATACGAGAAGAAGCTTACTAGTTCCCAGGGAGTAAGATAAGATCGACGCATAAATTCCAAACATGGAAGATATCTGTGTGTTGCCTTTCTTGATCTGTTCACGTCGTTTGTCAGACTCATCTATAAAACTAATGAGTAGGAGGTGAGTTAGTGGAAATATGTAAAGCTGATAAGCAACGTAGAACTCTTGCATTCCTTTATCCCGGAATCATCATTCTGAAGGGAGGCTTAGAACGAAAAGAAGGAACTAGAAAGAGTAGGCTACAGGGACAACCGATGAAGACTCCCAGCGCGAATGAAGCACTTGAACGGACCAAGGACAGCAGGAGTTAGCAAAGTTGCAAGCCTTCCTCGGTCCGACACACCGGAATCGGCATTGTACAAAAGTGGACTGGCGTGACTGGCATTCAATCAAGGTTGTTACTTGACTCTTCACTCCCAATTCGGAACTTGTTGAGAACTCGAAGAGTTACCTTAAGTGGGAGGACATGATCTTAGGAGAGAAGATTGGTATGTCTCTAGTTCTTCGAAATCTTTGAGTTAGCTAATTCGTATTGAACCATCGAAATAGGTTCCAATGTTCTTGCTCAAATTACCTCCAACACAACAGAGTGTACTCTACATGACAGTATCGATGGTTCCCAACCCGCAAGTGTTACCGGTAGGCCAGCACAAACGTGTTAACCTCATTGTCTCATTTTATATCTAGATATTCAACATGCGAGATCATCTCCAGTTCCAGTTACCGACGTAGCTGTCGATGAATTTGTGGCCCGCGCCAAGAAAAGAGCAAAAACATCTGCAAGGAGCCAACGGATTGGAGGGTCTTCGGTGGTCCCATTTGAGCAAGGAATAAGCCTCTGGCGTGTCAAATGCAAGGTGCGTCGTGTAACCGGTCTCTGTTGCTCTGCGATTAAACTCTCAGTAGTTGATGCTTGAATGGTCGGCCACACATTTCATCACCTCGCGACGTGATCGGGAAAAAGGTCTTTTCTCGTGCCATTATTTTGAATCTCTTCCTGCTACGTCTATGTCCAACACACAAACACCTCTTATTCCCAAATTCAATTGCTTTGTACGCCGGGTCTACAGAAATTCATTACCCTTGATGGCCCTTACCTTTCGATGCATGCTGTTCCCGAATCCGAATGGCCTGTCATCTGGCGTTTTCAGAAGCAGTGGGAAGCCAGGCAAGAGGGGACTTTTGAGGCAGGAATGTGGCTTTTGCTCGAAGCAGGATTCTATAAAGGAGACGTATGCCATGTTTTGGATGTTGTCTGGCCCAACGAAGATAAAAAGAGCGAGGAAACTACTCCCATTCTGACAGTGGCTGCGATACCCCGTCTACCCCACCCTTCTCAAGAGTGTTTCCGAGGCTTCACAAGCACACGATCCACCAGCCTCTCATCGGCCGTTGCAGGTGTTGTTTGACGAGAGGAGACTGGCATCATCTGGTCTTCGTCTCATACCGCATGGTCCGTCTCCCTCCATCAGCATAGAATCTCCCAAAATTATCTGCGAACCGGTATCAGGGACGTCGCATGCCATACTGCCCTCCTTCCCGGGGAACGATGGTCAGCTGGAGTTCTCCCATGGTCTACTGGTTTTAAAGGTGCAACCGAAGCATCTAGGCNGGCATCCGGTTGTGATATCTGCTCATGCTCTCGCGCTCTTTCTTGACAGCGGACACCCGAGGATCATGAAAGATTTTCATCCCCTAGTAGACGGATGGCACTTCGAAGAGGGTGACGAGGTAGATGTCATATGCGGAGGAGTACGATCCCAAGCAGCCTCCCTCCATCGACCCATCGTAGTCTCTTTTATAGGAGAGGTAGAGTCCCTTACCGAGAATGTGTTATTCATTTCTCGTTCATGTGAGGGTGGCCACCGACTCGTTCATGCTTACGGCTATGGGCAGGTTGTCAAGCATTTCGAAGTCGGCAATGCTGTGAAGATTTTCAACAGTGAGTCGGAGGGTGTTGTGGTCGAATTCCAAGGAGTTGTTGCCCGTATCCTTACTCGTAAGGGACGTGCGAGCACAGGTGGTGAGGTCTGTTGTCCTTGTTTAGCTGCACGTGTATGCGTCCTGACGTTCACAGTTTGTCCTTGCTCACAAGAACACTTTGGTCAAGGCAGATTTCCATCATGCAATGCTTGGTGAACGTTTTTCGGTTGGGGACTATGTCGAAAGCGCCCTTGATGGACGCTTGGTGGGTGCCAGGCTTGAAGGATGGATCGTTCATCTCGAGGGTGAGGTCGCACACATTAGCCGTGGTTTAGTCGGTAACTGCCTGAGTACCGTGTTGCCAAAGGTGGGTGGACGCTTTTATCATCCCGACTCCAATCTTACATGTATGAGAAGGATATAGACCCAGAGAACGTCTTGAAAGTCAATCTACGTGACTTTCGGAAGAGACGGCCTTGCTTTTATGGCCACGAAGAACATGCAAGGCAATGGAATAATGCAAGAATGTGTAAACTGGGCTGCTCTGATCCCCCTCGGAGTTGCTCCTCCACAGTGCTCAACACCCCAAGTCCCCCATGGAAGGACGTAGAAGTTGTTGTCGTTAAGGTGAACTCTCCGTTTAAGGGCAGGCATGCCACCGTCTACGACGTTTACCCCGACCGTAGCTACCCAAGCGGTCTACGGATTCATGTACGAATAAACTTTGACGGCACCGTGGAAGGGTTCCTCTCCCAAACATTTGATCTGGGGGAGGTTTTGGTTCGAGAGGACGGGTGAGTGTTTTGTGGGTTTCTTCACGACGTTGCTGAAAAACCTCGCAGTTCTGAACCTTTTCGTCGTCTTCATCAGGCTTACCCTCTGGCTGGCACACGTGCCGTCTATTATTCTATCAAATCCAGTTTCGAGGTGCCACAAAGATCACCGATGCCTCAAGAGGGAAGTATCTCCCCGATCTCGATACACTCTACGGCTCCCTCAGTCGCATCGCCTTTGAATTCATCGACATCCATGGCCGCTTCTGAGGCTTACGAATGCGTGATCGGTGGCATATCTCAACCTTCGTTGTCTCCGTCGCCCACTGCTGGTATTCCTCCATGGATGGAGCCGATATTTGCTGAACAGCAGCAGATCAGCGTCAAGTATACTGGCCGTGTTGAAGGACACCGGTCTGTGTCTATCGATGCTATGACTTGCAGAATGGTGGTAAAAAACAATTGCCGAGTTCTTCAACATGAGAGGTTTCGTAAACCGCACCTATTATTGGACGGAAATGCAGTGCGGCCCCACCACCCTGATGCTGGCTGCAGTAAGGATCTTTTATGCGTACTCCATGGCCCACATACAAGAAAACTGGGTCGCCGTATTGGTCGCAGTTGCGAGCACCACGGGAAAATGCTCATAGCAATCGTGGATCACCAGAATAGCAAAGAGGCATTAACAGGTGAGAGGCTTCATTTAGACGCCGAGGACCTGTGTGTTATTCCAGAATCAAAGAGTGAGAGAAGGATNGGGGATAGCTTGGTGAAATCACTTCGTAGGGCTTCACCGGTTG
>LBLO01001053.1:0-12082 GCA_004354395.1 Chondrostereum purpureum
ACAATAGTTTGATTGATGCATCTGCCTGGATATTTGAACTAAATGCATACCTAATCAGCTTTCCCTGTCCATTGGCCTACAAGTGGTCACTGGCAATCCCTGCGAGGTTTAAGCTCCGACAGATTTTTCCCACACGCAAGATCACAGCCTAAAATGGAGATTTGGGCCGGACGACTTGGATGCACCACCTACAGGGCGAAGGAAGAACATTTGTGAATAGTTTATATGAGAGAAAATGTTCAGATTACCGCTTTATTTGTAATCTTTGTCAAAAATTTAAGATCACGCAGGCCCTAAGACTATTTTGCCTGAAAAATATCGACTTTTCACTGTTTGCAGCTCAAATTTCATAGATGTTTCGCAGAGATTACAAATAAACATATTAAACATGATTTTACATGTTGAAAAGATGGGAAAATTCGCAGTGCATAAGCTCAGAGGTGGTGCATTTAGAATAAATTTGATGCAGCGGATTTGCTTACATAACTCGTTTGGCTCGCGAGTTTGTGCTATCCCAATGGCTATTATCTGCTTGTATGGTCTTGAAATAGACATAAAATTTTTGGAACGAGTTTCTGTCTAGATAATACATGGTCTGAGAGATAATAACGTGAACCTGCGAACCTATGTGTGGGGTGCTAAAGCGCCACAATTTGACAACAACACTCTGATCACAGATTTTGGCATAAACATGGCCTTCTAGGTATGTAAATTATGTTCTATGCTCCTCCTGACATATTTACACGACTAATATTTGCTTTATACCTTCGAGAACATATCTATTCTCTCTGTGTATATATCTTTTGGGKGTCTCGCCATCGACTGAGCACAATTTCGGACATGCCTACCATATATGCACATAAATCCGGTCGGATCACCAGGTCACGCAAAAAACTCTCTCGCAGGGATTGCCAGTGACCATGTTTAGGCCTGGAAAAANTCCATTGAAGACGATATAACATTTATAGTTTTCCACTGTGGGACGTCTGAATGACTTGCTTTCCGACATCGGGCCTCACAGACACTTTATCTCTCTCCCGTAGTGAATGTCGCGCATTGTGAGGTGAGGAGCCCCGATATGGAGGGATTCATGTCAATCTCTACATGTCCATCATTAAAGACGTCGTTGAAAGACACCGCCTCACGAAGGCCCCGGGCTCCTCTAAGAAAAGAAAAGCTGATCCAGAGAGCCCCCGCCGGAGCAAACGTAGAAAATTGTTGGATCCTAGCTCTATCATTGGGTACGCCAGCTGTGAAGGTACGCTGCACATTTTATCACTCTCATCAGTAACTGCATCAGTCCACTTAGGAGTTACTCCAAATGTCGTCCCAGCTAGTCATAAATTTCTTTAGATCTTGAAGGATATCCACCGTGCTGGCTTGGCCCATAACGATATCCGCGCAGAGAACCTGCTAATGAACGAAGCCGGCGAGCCTTCCATCATTGATTTTGACCGAGCAACTCTGAATCCAACTCGCGGAGCGAAACAATGGGAACGAAAGAACCTTAGGTCGCTTTTATCAGGTGTTGACATCCTTGTTGATTACTGTCCTGGTATTCCACCTGGCACGGTTTTTTCCGACACAGATCCTGAAGAGGATCATCCTTCAACCTGGTTGTAAATAGTTAGAGGGAGGCCTATGTGGCCACAGCAGCACCTGTGCGCTTATATGTATGTCTATATCCTCTTACAAGTATGACAGATGATTGTGCAGTCTCGATATCTGCTTACGGTGGTGACTGAATATCAGACTACGCTCAATATGGTGACATGGCCAAACTCATAATCTTCATCAGTGCCCCTCTAACATGTGCCGGACCACTGCTCCGATGACGCTCGTARGACGGTTTCATTGTCTCTGAGCGTATGGACATCGCCACAAAGGAGGGAGATGCCCTTTTAGCAGAGTTCCTCTGGCGCTTTGATGCCTTAACGCTTGAGCAAAGGGGTGCTGATCCTACCGTCTCCATCGTGGAGGATGCAGCACTTATCAAGCAGGTTCAAGAGAAGCTGGCCCCATGGAAGAATGCATCACGGCAGCGGCGCGAGAGCTCAGCAAGCCGCGCAGAACCTCCAGTGCTCTGCTTTGATGTACCTCTCGACTCGGAAGCTAATACCTACCGCAGTGTTTACGCTTGGTATCCTATTACCGAACCGGACTCGTTTTGTTCGCGTGCTACTCGCACGTATCCTGTCTGGGACAAAACTACCGGCAAGATCCTGTTTCTCAAGGATACTTGGCGCCCCACACTCGATGGGATGGTGGCCGAGGTAGAGATCTTGAAGATACTGAACGAGAAGAATGTTCCCAACGTCCCTGTGTGTCTCTGCGGCGGGGACCTGCCGGGACAGAAGACTCTCACGCCTGACTATGCTCAAGCCAATTGGCGTCCCTCTGTTGATCGTACCGACGTTCAACCCTGGCATAACCGCCACCACAACCGTATGCTCGAAGATCTGGTTCCCCATTCCCTACTTTTCTTCAATAACTCAAAGGAGCTCTTAAGGTTCACATATGACGCCTTTCTTGGTACGTTCTTCTGCTATTGCCTATCCTATGGCTTCTGATCCTACTTGTGAGTAGCACACAAGGCTGCCTTCGAGGATTGTAAAATCCTGCACCGAGATATCAGCGACGGCAACATCATGATTCGCAAGGAGACCGACGAGAAGAACAACATTGTATACAAGGGTACCCTCATCGACTGGGAGATGGCGATCAAAATGCTCCCAGATGGCCTTATGCCTCAACCACGACAGGTTGTGCGTACGGTGGGTCTCATTCCATTGAACTTCGTTCGAGTGACCAGTTCTGACGATCTTCTCTAGGGTACCTGGCAATTTATGTCGCAGGCCATATTAAGGAATGCAACAAAAGGCCATACCATCCAGGATGACATGGAATCTTTCTTTTGGGTTATTCTATTTGTTGGGCTTCGCTACCTCCAGCATAACCATCCGCTTAATATGCTTCCCAAATCTCTACGGAAACTTTTCGAAGAGTACGATTCTGACACTGAAACCGGCGGCTCCTCCAAGCATCTGTACCTCACATCCAAAGAGCCCCTCGGCCGTGTTTTCAAATTCTATTCCAATCCACTTAATTGCTGGATCAATGATGTACGTGTGGCGCTTCAGGCATGGGAGGTACATGCAGCTATGGTTGGAGATGCGGTCTTTTCCAATGCTGAGCTCCCTGCCGATCAACACTGTCCTCTACCAAGTGACACAGGATTGGTGCTTCGAAACCATGCAGGCTTGGACAGGCTGTGGCTGGCGCAGTTGGGATCCAGCGACTACCCTCGTGACGATAAGAAGGTCCCTGACCAGTGCAAGGATGTAGGGATCAAGCGGGCCCGCGACGATCCMAAGGAGGGCAAGGAGGAGAAGCTAAAGAAGGGCGAGGAGAAGCCCAAGAAGAGGTCAAGGACAAAGTAGAGGACATGGGCGGAGGGGCAAGACCAATATAGTTATCATGGATTCATGTATCACGAAATCTAGTACTGTTATTTATGATTTGATGTCTTGCTTTATTATTTTGGTTTATGCAAATCCTCACCGCGGCCACGGCGCATCNGTGAAGCAGTCGTCGCGTCGTGGGAGTCCTCGACGAGCATAACGGGTTAAGTATAAGTTGTAGTAAATGGAGGCAAGCGCGAGAGCAGAGTCTCGAGGCAGTTAGTGACGGATGCCCGGCCGTTGGCCTCGAGGCTCTCAGGATATCGAGATGATGGGAGAGACAGTAAGACAATTATATTAAGTAAGCTTCGCGTGAGTAATTTCGTAGGTAGCTCAAGTATGTAAAAGATCCTATATATCACTTAGTGTCCATAGTCCCTGCAGTTATCACAGCGCATCCATGATTCTCGTCGCCTTTGTGAACGGAATACGAACCTCTTTTCGATACATTCCGCCGGCAGGATTCATCCGCCAGTTTCCATGAATTGCCCTCAGAACTGTATGTTGCAGGTTTGTCCATCTTCCCTCTCCTCCTGCCGTTCCCTCAGTGCGAGGTGAGTATTGAGATTTTGAAGTTTTGTTCGACGTGTATTTCGCAGTCGTGGACCTAGCCCTCCCCGGCGTAGAGGATAAGGTCACCCCACCGTTTCGCCTCGAGGGCGAGGAGCATGGCGATTGAAGGTGTGTTCTCTCCGACAGTTAAATAGCAGTCCCTTTACTCAGTACTGGCTTCTGTGAGAGGACCATTTGTGGTATCATACATGTTTCAAACGGGGTAAATAAGGTAGGTAAACGGTTCGATATAGTCAAGGCAAGTAGCAAGTTTTGCAATACGATTTCGTGGCAGAAACGAGGCGTTTGTGGGATAATAAGAGTACTCTGTCTATGACGCTTGAAAGTTGCATCACATTTCCTGACATTGAATAAACGGTCTTCCACTCGGTATTGACTTGCAGGAATGGATTGTTCGTAGTATCGTCTACATTCGAAACTAGGTAACTAAGGTAGGGAAACGGATTGGTATGTATATCTGCAGTCAAGTTAAGGGTGAAGTAGTGCGTTCAATGCACCTATAAAAAGAGTGTTAGAGTTCTGTTAGTGATTGGTGTAATATTAACATTTTTGTCGCTGATAGGACCTACCTTCACCTTGTGTACTTAACAGTATTTGTCTGTTTCTACGCCGAAAGCAGTCAATATTCTTAGAACTATTGTCAACAGGCAATTTATCCCAGCTACGGCCTCAGAGAACTGAAGGACAGATAGAAGTGGTATATCTAAACACGACGGAAATCCAAAGGTAACAGCTCCGTGTTCACTGTCGTGAGAGGTGCTCTGCAAGAGAATTGCCAAAACGGAACTGCTAAAGGCACAACACGGTCACGTGCCATGTCCCAACACTTGGTGTCACGCGTGTGACATCAATACTTGCTTTTGACCTCCATCACGGTATAAATACGAGTGCCCTCGTTTTCCGAATAGACGGGTATCCAAAAGGCCTTTCTGCTCGAAGTCTTGGTCTCAACACCTTTTGACCGTAGAGTCCCGTTCCACACCTCAGTCCCATTCTCCTAATCGCCCCTCTCAACATACCAGTTCCCCACCCGCACACAAGGAGCCCGGTACAGAACAAGTACATCCAAAGAACGGCGACGTTAAAACTTTCTATCAATGGCCGATGCAAGTCAATTCGTCGGTAACATTCCCATCCCCCAGTTCCTTTGCGATTTTGTTCCTGAGCGCGGGGATGCCCGCCCACCAATCCCTGAAGGCAAACAGCGCTATTTTCAAATGTTTCTTGATGCGATGGTTGAGGATGGAGAGGCTATCGCTAGACGGAGCCGAGCCGAAATGCGCAGACGGAGTCAGGCAAGGGCATTGGAGGACAAACCTGAAGAATCATCGTCGAATGACGACCGTGAAGCCGAAGTTGTGACCTCTGCTGCTCCGGATTATTCGTTGAAAAAGTTTGATCTTGAAAGTGAGATGTGTGCGCCGTTCGTGAGTTAGCTTTCACGCTGTTCCAGTGCACCAGTATTGACATCTTGAGGGTATAGATTGAGTCCGTCGAGTCGTGTCACTTGATGGATAGTATGAAGCTCGTCGATACGTCTGTTCATGTTGGCCCGAATCATCAACCAGGAAAGACAGGAAAAGTGGACGCTATGGCTTACACTAAAGCCATTTACAATCGATTCTCCCCTCCCATACCTAAGAAAACAGACAAGGATTGGTGTAATGTAGTGAGTATAAACTCCCGGACGTGTGATCTGCAACCCCTCGCTAATAGCTTTACAGCCCTCGCAACTCAAACCTCGAAATTTCACAAAACATCCTGCTCATTTCGACCTAGCGAACCTTGTCGTAAATTTCACAGGCCTACTCGAAGATGATCCATTCAGGCATTCAAGCCTGGGGATGACATGTGTCTAGCAGAAGAGGAGGAAGAAGAAGAAGACGAGGAGCAAGATGCAGAAGACAAGGAGCAAGACGTAGAAGATGAGGAGGAACAAGACGAAGAGCAGGAGGAGGAGGAACAAGACCAAGAAATCAGCGACGAAGAAGACGAACACCAATCCACGCAACGCGGTGACGGTTTTGTCAAACCTTCAACGAGGAAAGAGGGACATTCTAAAGATGTTCTTGGGCAGATCATAGACCATGCGACAAAAATACATGCAGTCCAGTATCTGGTATTCTCCCTTGCTCTCATGATCACGAAAACAGGATTCCGTCTCATCAGGTGCGACCAAGACGGTTTCATTGTCTCTGAGCGTATGGACATAGCCACAACGGAGGGAGATGCCCTTTTAGCAGAGTTCCTCTGGCGCTTTGATGCCTTGACCCCTGAGCAAAGGGGTGCTGATCCTACCGTCTCCATCGTGGAGGATGCAGAACTTATCAAGCAGGTTCAAGAGAAGCTGGCCCATTGGAAAACCACGTCACGGCAACGGCGCGAGAGCTCAGCACGCGGCACAGAACCCCCAGTGTTGTGCTTCGACGTACCTCTCGACTYGGAAGCTAAYWCCTACCGCAGTGTTTACGCTTGGTATCCTATYACCGAACCGGACTCGTTTTGYTCGCGCGCCACTCGGACGTATSCTGTSTGGGACAAGACTACCGACGAGATCCTGTTTCTCAAGGATACTTGGCGCCCCATACTTGATGGNATGATGGCTGAGGCCGAGATTTTGAAGATACTTAATGAGAAGAGGGTTCCCAACGTCCCTGTGTGTCTCTACGGCGGAGACCTGCCGGGACAAAAGACTCTCACGCCTGACTATGCTCAAGCCGACTGGCGTCCCTCTGTTGATCGTACTGGCACTCAACCCTGGCACAACCGCCATCACAGCCGTATGATCGAAGATTTGTTTCCTTATTCCTTACTTGCCTTCAACAGCTCGGAGGTCCTCTTGAGCTTCACATATGACGCCTTTCTCGGTATGTTCTTCTGCTATTTCCTGTTCCCTATGACTTCTAATCCTCTCTGCGAGTAGCGCACAAGGCTGCCTTTGAGGATTGCAAAATCTTGCACCGAGATATCAGCGACGGCAACATCATGATTCGCAAGGAGATCGACGACAAGAACAACATCGTATACAAGGGTACCCTCATCGACTGGGAGATGGCGATCATGGTACTCCCAGATGGCTCTGTGCCTCCGGCAAGACAGGTTGTGCGTACGGTGGGTTTCATTCAACTTGATTGTGTTCGAGCGACAAGTCCTGATGATCTCCTCTAGGGTACCTGGCAATTCATGTCTCAGGCCATATTAAGAGATCCAGCGACTGTCCACTCCATCCAGGATGACATGGAATCCTTCTTTTGGGTCATCCTGTTTCTCGGGCTTCGCTACCTCCCCCATAACCATCCGGCCAATAAGCTTACGGAAGATCTCGGCAGGATTTTCGAAGAATTTCACCCACAAAGTGGAAGAGGCGGCACCACTAAGTTTGCGTACATCCTAAACAGAACCCCCCTCGGCCGTGTTTTCAAATTCTATTCTAATCCACTCAATCGCTGGATAAACGATGTACGTCAGGCGCTTAACGCATGGGAGGTACATGCAACTACGGTTGGAGATGTCGTGTTTGCCAATGCTGAGCTCCCTGCTGATCAACACTGTCCTATACCACGTGACACAGAATTGATGCTTCGAAGCCATGAAGGCATGGCCACGCTGTGGCTGGCGCAGTTGGGATCCAGTGACTATCCTGATAACGACTGTCGGGCTCCCGACCAGCGCAAGAGTGTAGGGATCAAGCGCGCCCACCAATCTGACCCAAAGGAGGAGAAGCCCAAGAAGAGGTCCAAACCAGTGGAGGAAAATCAATAGGTGACCGAAAGTCAAACAATTAGCCAGGTTCTCCTGTATCACGAATTCTAGGACTGTTATTTATGCATTTACGGTCTTACTCTACTATTTCGGTGTAGTAACTCCCTTAGCTATCTCAATTTGCTCCAGGCACCACTTAAATATCCGCTTCGTGGCACTAGAATGTCAATTTGTCGTACAGCATTGTAAGTGGCTCGCTCTGGTCTTGCATGACCCGCCTTCATGACTTCACTTCGATTAGTATCTCCTATTGAGCATCCCCAGAACTGCCCAATAAACGATTTTCGAACCAGGTAACATCTGGAGGATGAAAGGTTCAGTATAGTTAACGCAGCGCTGAAGGGCAGTCGTATGGTAATAAGTGCCCTCTTTCTTTCTCGTAGGTCTCGCTCCAATGGTATTATTTGTAGAATTTGTAAGATACGAGAAGTGGGAGGTGGGTACAAGCTCTCCTCGGTAAGTTATCGCCCATGGAATCTCACTGGAATGGGTTTTATATGACTTTCCGAAACGGGCTTATATTAGTTGGAAAGCTACCCGAATGATAGGATCCTCACCTAGTAATCCCAGGTGTAAATTCTACCTTCGGTGTAGGGTGCTCGTCCGGGAGGAGGATGGTGAATTTATGGAGAACATTTGACATCGTAAGAAGTAGCGACGTCTCACCAAATTGGAGCCCTAGCGGAAGTATTCAGAGGCCGTGTATGGGTCCCAGGAATGGAGAAGGGACACGCAATACCTGGACAACTCCTCCTTCCAAATCCGAATGCGTAGGTGCGAGGATCAGGATTGATCCCGCTGCCTGCCGACTGCCCATGAAATCGAGAGGGATCGAATGAATCTGGGTCAGGATACATTTCGGGGTCGTGCATAATCGCCCTGGAGGACCCACTCTGTCAGACAGTCCTTCACTAGATATGCAGAGACGTACCAAACATTGGCTATGACGGTCGAGTTCCTCGGAATGAAGTAACCGTCGTATTCGTCATCTTCCGTGACCTTATGGGGGAGGGCTTATAGGGATCATGCAAATCAGGCATCTCCGACTTTATCAGTAATAGGGCAACGGAGGTATTCACCGAGATTGGCCACTGGGGCGTAGCGCAACACCTCCTTCAAGACGGCGCTGAGATAAGGCAGGCGTTCGAGGTCATCCGTTCGAGGAGGATCACCGCCATGACCAACGACACCATCAATTTCTGTTTGAGCCACCGACTGGACTTTGGGGTGGAGCGCCATGAGAACGACAAAAGATATCAATGCTGAGACGATCTGTGGGTGGTTTTTCCATTACATGGAAAGGAACAGATGGCAGGAAATCTCACAGTATCCGTCCCACCCGCGTACAGACTACTCGCGCACCACTTGACTATTTCCTCGGTCTCCCCAGAGGCCAGGAGGCGTGATGTAACGGACTCGGTGTATATTCCCTTCCCCTAGAGGATGGCATGTCAGAAACTCCTTTCCCGCCGGCACCTCGGGACAGGGAGATGGGGGTTGGAGACCTACCATTTGTTCTTTCACCCACTCATGTGGAACACTCGACAATAAATCGAGCCTACGGCGCCAGGATGAAGCCTGGCGATTTGCGGGCATAAACGGCAAAAATCGCACTACAACACGAGTTGAATTCTTTGCAGTATGAATCGCAAAGAACATCATCCGCACCCATAGGGAAATAATCGACAAGCCATCGTCCAGGTGCCAATGCCCAGCCTGATATTTTGGCCGCTTCCTCCGCGATGCCAACAAAAGGGTCGTCTGTTTCGTCATCTTTGATACTGTATCCATAGGCTGATAGCAGAATAGTCCCAGACGCAGTCCTAGAGAGTATGTTGCTCTGATTTCATTCTTGCTCAGGGAACAGAGGCAACGAACCTCCGAAGTTGTTTTTCAAAATCTGAACCTTCCGAACGAGAGAGCCTCTGAATTAGATCACCAACCTCCTTCTCCAATAGCGGCCTGTATCCTTTGGGGCGAAGTTCATTGTTGAGTATTCTTCTGTATTGCTTGTGACGTTCATGGAGAGACGAGATATTGAAAACCGACATCCCCCGAGCACAAAGTTCGTGAAACATCCATGATTTAGGTCTGTCCGAGTAAATAGCGGACCGTTTGTTGAGGAGTTCGTGTATTGCCGAGACAGAGTTAAGAACGATGGTATACGGTGTTCCAGGATAGATTTGGTATGATATGATGGGGGCTAGAACAGTTGGGTTAGCGATTGACAGGCAACAGAGAAAATCGATATACAGTTATAATCTTGAGACCATTGAGAGTATTGCCTCCACGGCGCAGTACGTGAGANTACATTTTTCACCCCCGTAAATAACGATCCCTTTGGTCCAGGTGGAAGGCTCTTCCTCTGAGAGAACGTAGATGTTCTCTTCATAAATGCTGCTGAGRAGGTGATCAATAWATCTAATGAGGGTAAACGGCGTAAGATGGATGCAAATAAGTAATAATAAAATGCAACGTACAGTTGAATATCCTCTGGTTTCCGCGATGGAGGAGAGTCCTTGACACTCTGCCAATCCGAGAGAGCTTGGTCGTGATCACTCTGGCTTTGATCCTCCCATTTTTTCTTCTCTTCAGCAGATAGCTTCTTGTAAAGCTCCTTCGTCACATCTTGACGCATCGCCATAGCCTTATCCTTCTTCGGTTTCTTCCCTCCAGTCTGCGCGGCCATCCTCTTGTCGATTAGTGCCTTTGCCGTGTCGGTTTTCGCCCAGACGTTATGCGGAGTCAGACGTCGCGGTTTGCTCAACGCAACACCAGTCAGCCTCTGCATCAAGACCTTCACCGGATCCATATTCTTTGAGTCTTTGCGTGCTGTAGTGTTACGTTCTTCACGGTAATGCAGCCAACGCCGGATTTGCTATGTGCAAGGGATCAATCAACAGGCATCAACATCGCGGTCACTGTCACTCACGCGACTTCGAAACAGCAGGCGCTTGCGGTAGTCGTCGTAATCGGCGATGGCTTTCTCGTATTCCTCTCTTGAAATATCTGGGTCTGGCTCTGGAATCGCACGCTCGATGGCTGGTTCATCATCGTTGATGGCTGCAAGGACTTCTGGAGGGGGCTCGTAATCGAATGGTTTGTCTAAAGGAAACCGGTTGAGAAAACGGCGGATGATATCGGTGCCACAGTCCATCGTTATATTTTGCTCGGCTGCAGCGNAATAGGTAGGTAGTACTGAGGTCATGAACTCTAGTTGAGCCCCTGCGAAAGCTCCCGGATTCACCATCTCTCTGTGAGAGATATTGTTGTCAGTGAGGCGCTCCATTAATCCCCCATTTCAAGTACTCACCAGCGAATATTATATTCTTGAGGCTGAAAATTTCGACGGCTATGATGCAGCAACAGGAAGGTGAAACTAGACTTTTTGTGTCTGTCCGTGCGAGAGAAGGTAGGGGGAAGGTAAGGGGAAAATGTAGGGAACACTGCAACAACTCTTCGCTTGCGGGGACCCGTTCAGGACAAAATGTGGGGGAAGAGCATGCTCATACGTGAGTGTGCCATGATAATGGGGGACGAATAACCTTAATTTGTTGTTAAATCTAGGACAAATATTCGAATTTACACCAACTCTTCCTCATTTCCACGGGATCTCGATCATGCAGGGCCGTTGCAGTGGCGTCCGTCATCCCGCGGTAGTTTCCTGAGCCGGTAACTGCCCTGCAGCGCGATCATCCGGGGTCCTCCATCTGGAGTTCTACTGCCCTTCTTTCCCTCCCACTACATACCTCACGATGCAACGACGCAGAGCTCATCCCGTCGTCTACATCTCTGGTAGGTACTCTGTTTGGGTGTACATTGTTTATTATACTCACTCTCATGCGTAGACAGCGAAGATGAAGACGTTCATCAAGAGATCGTCGCCGCCAACGAAAGGACAGCTGTCTTCAGCCGTACGCCTCCTAGTTTTTTTCTCGAGAGGTTCAGCTCACTGGAATAAATTTCTAGGTATCGTAACTGAGTCTTCTGCTCAAGGAAGTGAGGCCTGCATCTACAACGATATATTCCTTACTGACTTTATCTTTCGCCTAGCGATTACAACCACAGAGACTCGGTTTGGTAGGCCGGCAGTTACGGTGGCAGTAGACCCCCTACGTCCCCAGCCTTGCAACGATGCAGCTTTAAGGAGGGCTCGCTCACCTCCATCTCCTACCAGTAACCCGCCATCGAGTCCGAGGCTCGTTCGGTTGCATCTANCCAGTCCGAGACAGCCAGCACGTTGTCATCTGTTAGCACGGCCAGTCTACAATCTACACAAGAGCACC
>LBLO01001054.1:0-12077 GCA_004354395.1 Chondrostereum purpureum
CAGAAAACATCGGACTATGTACAACAATGGTATTGGTAGCCGAAGATCAACAAACTAACCCATACTTCTGCGATTCCTGTGTACAGTGTCAGCGCTCGAAAACAAACTATGGGAAACCGACTGGGAAACTGCATACCCTACCCATTCCATTGGAACCTTGGGACTCGATTGGTATGGACTTCATTGGTCCATTCTCTGAATCCGAAGGCTATGATTACCTTTGGGTAGTTATCTGTCGACTCACCTCCATGGTGCACTTGATCCCAATCCGAACGACCACAACCGCAATGGAACTCTCTTGGATCTATCTCAAAGAGATTGTTAGACTCCATGGATTACCTAGCTCAATAGTTTCGGATCGCAATTCGAAGTTTACATCTAAATGGTGGACGGAACTTCATAGACTTATGGGAGCAAAGCTCCTCATGTCAACTTCGTTCCATCCCCAAACAGATGGTGCAACCGGACATGCAAACCACTCAATTGCACAAATTCTACGTGCTGCTATTAGCCCTGATCAGAAAGACTGGGTGAAGAAAATACCTCTAGTTGAGTTCGCTATAAACTCAAGCATTAGCGAAACGACTGGCTTTGCACCGTTCGAATTGAACACTGGATACATGCCTAGGATGATGAAAGAAATCTCGAACAATGCTCACGTCCATCGTGGAGTCAAGGAGTTCGCACAACAAGCTATCCAGAATCTTCAGAATACACATGACGCGATAATTACTCACCGAGTATTTCAGAAATATCAAGCAGACGGAAAACAGCAAGCAGAACTGAAGATCTCGAAAGGAGACCTAGTCTATCTGTCAACGAAAGACTTGTCACTTCCCAAGGGACGTGCAGAGAAACTGTTACCAAAGTATATAGGACCCTACGAAGTCCAGGAAGCCCATTCTGAGACGTCGAATTACCGACTAGAGCTGCCACTAATCCTGGCTGAACGGAAAGTCAACCCGACATTTCATGTTTCGAAGCTTTGCCCTCATCATAAGAATGATGATTCACTTTTTCCTGGAAGAGATATATTCATGGATTATGATTTTGGAATGCCAGATCCAGAGGAGACGCGTGTTGACAAAATTGAAGATCATATTTGGGATAACAAAAGACTGTTCTTCAAGATTAAATGGACCGATGGCGACGAAACTGTTCAACCCCTGGCTGATGTTAATCAACTCGAAGCCCTTGACAGATATCTTGAGCTCCAGGGTGTTGACTCGCCACGAAAGTTGCCCAAACCACCCAAGTCGGGGAGAAGATAAAAGGTCCTGACTGTATCAAATGATGATGACATGTCAGATTGGACCGGAGTTCAAGTGCTTTGCAGAGCAAAATTTTAAACGAATAAAACCACAATATTCTGCCCACTTCTGGGCTACAATTACTCGAAAATTCAACATCCTAATACTCAACTTAGAGTTTAAAATTGTTTAACCCAAAAGTGTCTCACAGATAATTGGTCTGCCCAACCAAACAAAGTCTTGTTTGGGTTAATGAGGACAATTTTGAGTGGACACTTCGGTGAAATTCTATTTGTTTGTGACCTTTGGACCTAAATCTATCTCAGAAAATCTATTTGGGACCAAATCAGCCAGCTGTGCACATTTTGGCATGCATTCTTTCTACATCGGTGACTTGTCACGATCACATGCATCATGATCACATCCGAACGAGTTATGATAGCGATCCCGATTTAGTTCTTCCACCAGTAGTGGAGACTTTCACCCTATAGTTGTTTCCAATACAACCTTCCCTGCCCCTGACCAAAATTTCAAGCACATTCTGTGTCTCTAGGTGGTGTCATCAAATAACAAATTCGATTTTTTCCTATATAATGGGCGACTAATCCCACTTTTCTGGTTCCCAACTACCACTTTGCTCATTTACTTGCTCGCAAATCACCAAACTTACACAGTCTACTATGTCTGCCACTGATTCTGTATCCAACACCAATGGCCAGCGCGATAGAAACACTGCGCCCCGCCGTTCGAATAATTACCGACCTAACCACCGTTGGGATGAGGACATTACTATGGCCCATCCTGGTGATGATCGTCCTCCCCGCCGTGAANGGTCTAGGGGGGAGAGAGGCATCGAGGTTCACGACCCTCCAACAATCAATTCTCAGAACGCATGTACCACTTTGTCATGCGCCGACTAGACGACCTCTACCATGAGGTGGACGATATTAATCGTTCTCTTAGAATGCAGGCCAGGACGTAGCATAAGACACAAATGGCATGGCCATAGCTATAGTACCACTTGCCATCTGGCCTGCTTATTAGTCTGGGATGCCACTTGGCCAAAATGAATTCCGAGAAAATAATTAAAAAATCGAATTAAATATTCAATTTCTTTACTAGATCTTTCGGACTTACTCGCGTTGATTTCAATCATCTTTCTCGCCTCTTCCTCGCGTGTCCCATAGTTGCTCTCAGCTCGTTTGCGTAATCGAGGGGAGTCTTATTCAGTAGTCCCATATTTCCCAAAATGTTCTTCGCGTGCAGAAAGAACTCTGTACGTCCCATTCCTGCTGCTCTGTGAGTTCCATTTTCCTCTCTAATTTGGACTTCGACTTACCAATTCCCGCACCAAAATTTGCCTTGGTATTCGGGCCGTATTGGAGAACACAACGGACCACTGCTTCAACCAACCACACTTGCATCTTGCTATAGTACGCGGTGAGTAAATTAAACAGAGTGAACCATTCCAGACTTGTTCTAGCGGCCGTGAACAAGTCACAGTGAGTTATACGTGCTAACAGCAACAACGTCTCCGGGTTCTTCATACCAAACTGCTCGGTAACTCCTCGCGGAATAAACGCTGGTCGGCGCTTCCCCAAGTTAATCCTCGTCTGAGGATCNAAGTCGTTACAGCCGTCTAGAATCATATGCAAAACTCGCATTAGTTCTTCGACTACACTGGTAACCTTACTTCCTCGGATGCCATAAATCGGGTCACCCATAGCGTCAACTCCGCATCCATAGAAATCCGCTTGAGTTGTTACGAAAGGACGTTTATCTTGATTCTCCCTTCGCCCAAATAGCGCGTTTCGTACGATCAGTTGCTTCTCCTTGTTGTCGATCGTCTCTCTTTCCTCCCTACTCTCCTCAGCTCTCTTCAAACCTCTAGCCCCCGTCAAGCCTGAGTGAGGTGAGATCGTAGCTTGAGATGGTTTCTCGGGGAGGGACTTCGTTGTTGAAATATTGAATGTCGCTTTGGGAGATATAGGGTACGTGAACGCGACTGATTCGGTGGACCCAGATGAAACAACGGAAGGAGGGTAGTTCACTGAATTGGTAGAACTACCAATCGAACTCACGGGGCTCGGTGGAGGAGCGGCTGTAGTAACTTGTGATCGATTACCTTCTCCCTGGTCCTCCCCAAGTACCTCGGAAAAGGGAATTCGTACATGCTCGACGTTCGCTATGTTGTCTTCCCCTTTCTTCCTGGCCACTGGGTATAGTAACGTTGCATCGTCCTTTGGTTCCTCTATTATCATTCTGACAGTTAGTTCGCGTTCGTTCTGTTAATAATTCTCGCTTACCCTTGACGAGGATTTCCTCGATTTTGCTGGTATCAGCAATCGGTACCTCTATCTTTTCTCCCTTGACTTCCTTGAGGAACGCTGAGACTTCATCTTTAAGATGCGGGTTTTCCTTAACGATGGTCAGCAACAGACGCATAACTCCGTCATTGAATTCGTAAGAGTTGGAGGCTTGCGTTGAGTTGGTAGACATGTTGTTCGAGATAGAGTTCGTTGGAGAGCAAGAGTCGATTGTGAGAGCAAAGAAAGGCAAATGCGAGTCGTGAAAGCAAAGTGAGTTTGCTGCCTTTTCGTTTGACAATAATACTCACCTTAAATATAATTCGTGAAGTCGTCCTCGTGTGCCTCTGCGCCCCAATTTTTTACTACCTTTCAATTTTTTGCACCCTCTATGCGCTTCTCCCTCTCCCAATCCTTCAGAATGTCTGATGCATTTTTCTCCAGATGGGATTTGGGTTCCCAAGTATCGGCCTCTGGAGGAAAACCAGTCCATCTGACCCTATATTGCCTCACGCGCCTCTTTGAACCCCGTTTCACCAACCTTTCGTCGACAATCCTTTCCACTTCATCTTCCGGTAGATCAATGAAATCCTCGCGATTCAGTCTTCTAGTCGGTCTGTCTTTGAATTCTTCTGGCGACTTCTGATATGGCTCCAAATGCGCGATATTCAGTATAGGATGTATTCCGTATGAAGCTGGCATGCGAATTTGGTAAGTAATTGGGCTTAATTTCCTTATTACTTCGAAAGGACCGTCATACCTCATAAGTAGTTTCTGGCCTTTCCCTTTTTCCGTCCGTAATAAACTTAGTGAATGAGGATTTAGTACCACTAATTCTCCTTCTTCAAATTCACGTATCCAGCGGCCGTTATTGTAACTCTTTTGCTGGTAGGTTTGGCCCAATAATAAGGATTCCTTAGCGCGATTTCTTTCAGCGTTGAATTGCTCGATCATATCCTCCGCCGCGATTGACACGCCTCGTGGATCCGATAACTCGCTTGGACGATCTATGAAATTGGGCAATCCACGCGTTGTTCCCGGTGAGTCTGGTATAAACCCGTAGAGCAGAAATCCAGGCGCGAGGTTAGTCGCCGAATGTGGAGTGGAGTTGTAAGACAACTGTAGTACATTCAAAAACTTAGCCCAATCCGAACGAGCTGGCCCCACGTAAGCACGTAAGCATATCTCTAATGTTTGATTGAGAACTTCTGTTTGACCGTCTGCTTGAGGGTGATATGACGTCGTAAGAGCTCTCTCGATTCCCAATTTTCTGCACAATTCTAACCAAAAATCCCCTCTCCACCTTGCATCTCGATCCGTAATTACTTGTCGCGGCATACCGAATATCGCGATCACGTGTTCGATGAAGAGCTGGGCAGTTTCCACTTCATTGATCGTTTTATTACAAGGAATGAATAGACCAAACTTCGTAAGTTTATCCACGATTACTAAAATGGCATCGTATCCCTCTGAAGACGGTAGATCCATAATGAAATCCATGGAAACCACTTCGAATGGTCTATTCGGAATCGGGATAGACTTTAGCAAACCCATAGGTGCGTGGCGTCTTGGTTTCGCCTTCTGACAGATGTCGCAGGAGTACACAAACCTTTTGACGTCTCGAGACATATGCGGCCAATAGTATGAAGTACACAAGCGATTATAAGTTCTGTGGTACCCCCGTGCGCCCCTTCAATAGCTTCATTGTGCATTTCATTTAGGATTTCTGATTTCAAGGTTTCTGGTACACATAGTCGTTGATTACCATCACGTCTTCGAAATAAATCAGACCATTCTCAGTGTAATGGTATTGCGGGTATCGTGGTTGTCCCCAATCCTCTTCCCTTTTCATTGCTTGTAGAACTTCCTCGAAATGCTTGTCTGTACGGTAAGCTTCTTTCCACTTTTGTATTTCTTCTTCACTCATGTGAATTAGCATCGAGCTGCAATGAGCGTAAGAAAAAGACGAGACTAAATCAATATTACCCATCTTGGTAATGATCTCTTCCTCTGGCGCTTCCTCGATCCTGACGTCTTCACCTTTCTCTTCTAGTTTCCGGTTTGTTTTCTCGGCTACTCTTATCAAATCCAGTTCGAACTCCTTTCCTATTTCCTGAAACATATTCGTCATGGGATCTTCCCCCAATCCTATCTCAATATCGGGTTCTTTTGGGTCTTTCACCGGGCTCGTTTCGAAGGGCACGCGTCTCCTTAATCTCGATATAGGGTCTACGTTAGAGTGTACTCGTCCGGCTCGATGCACAATTTTCAT
Organism: Chondrostereum purpureum; assembly: GCA_004354395.1. Lineage (NCBI taxonomy): Eukaryota > Fungi > Basidiomycota > Agaricomycetes > Agaricales > Cyphellaceae > Chondrostereum > Chondrostereum purpureum. The sequence continues at coordinate 5,829 of LBLO01001054.1, forward strand.
TCCGGGATACGCTGAGTAGACTGCTCCCCACGTAAGTAGTCGACGATTCACATTCTGAAATGTTCGACTCCATGTTAACGCTGCATGATCAGTTACGGCAAAAATCTTTTCACCTTCAAGGTATGGTTGAAACTTTATTAATGCTTCCTTTAATGCTAAAGCCTCTCTTTCCGTTGGCGAGTAGTTCCTTTCAGGCGACTTCAGAACTCTTGACCAGTAACAAATGACCCGTTCAATATAGACCACAGTCTCTTCGAAATTCTTATCCCATTCACCGTTTGCAGGTACATCGTTATCCTCTTTACTGATTTGCGTTACTAAAGAAGGAATGGGTTCCTTCGCTTCGAAGCTTCTAAGTAAGCGATCATATACTCGAGTTCCTTGAAGATCTTTGATCCTTATAGGTTGGACTTGCTGCAATATTCCCGCCAATCCATAATCGCATGCGTCTGTATACAGACGGTAAGGATTTCCGGGCATTGCATATCCTCGAATAGGGGCGTTAATTAAAGTTCTTTTGCATAGCTCAAAAGCTTCCGATTCAAGTTCCTCCCACTTCCACTTTGTTCCCTTCCTTAGAAGTTGAAAGAGTGGTTGCGCCATCCAAGCGTAAAACGGAATATACGCTGAAAAGTATACCATCATCCCCAAGAACCCTTGTAATTCAGAGACATTGCGAGGTATTTCTAAACTCACTATCGCATCCACCTTTTCCTTGTGAGTGGACATTCCTAATCGTGACACCTTTTGTCCCAGTAATAAAAGTGACTGATATCCTAAATGGCATTTGTTAGGCGCCAATGTTATACCTGAATCCTTTATCACTCCGAATACTTGATCAAGATGGCGTAGATGCTCCTCGAAATTCTTCGAATAAATTACTATGTCATCGATGTATACTAACGCGAATATCCATAGGAATGGCGCAAGGATACCTTGCATGACTCTTTGGAAGACCGATGGTCCGTTCCTGTAGCCGAAAGGCATGCGCTTGAATTGCCATAATCCTCGGTGAGTCCTGAAGCCCAATTTTTCACTAGCATCGTTACTCATCGTTAACTGAGTAAATCCTGCAAGAGCGTCCAACGTTGTCAGCCATTGCGATCCTTGCAATGCCTGTAGGATTTCATCTTGTCTTGGCAACGGGAATTCGTCTGGTATTACCATGTCGTTTAACTTTCGATAGTCAATAACCATTCGCGGTTTTCCGTTTCGATACACAATGAAAGCGGGTGCCGCCCACGGGCTTCTTGATTGTTCAATAACTCCCAAACTAATCCACTTGTCTATCTGCTCATCCATTACTGCTCGGTTGGCCGGTGAAGTAGCGAATGGAGGCAAGGATACTGGTTGAGCTCCTTCCTTTAGACGTATCTCCACCTTTGCGGGATAATTTCCTAGCCGTCCATCCAAGGCAAAGGCCAATTCGTTCTTTAACACTACCTGAATCATTCTGTCCAATTGCCCTTCTGTTAGGGACGGCGAGAAGTCTACAGCTTCGATTAATGAAGCTTTGCCGATGTCTTCTTGTGGGGTTTCAGCCGTCTTCGGACCTCCTTCAATTGGCGGCTGCGAGCTAGGATCGCTTTCTTCTGTGAGGTTACGTTGTGCTTTCGATTCAATTTCCGTGCTACTCTTTACGGTATCTGAGTTTAAAATTTTACTTGTAAAATTTGAATCGTTCTCTAAAAGACTGGTTTGAGAGCTGGACGCCTTAGTTTTATTATAAAAATGAGGCACTTTAAGCGAATCATCTTCCGCTTGAGCTGTCGTAGAACTTCCCTTTTTGGACTCTTGCATGGTGCCTGATTGCATCATCTGTTGAACAAGCATTACCGAAGCCTTCCCTTTGAGGATTAGATCGGGATCTACTTCATCCTCGTGGTCGAGCCAAGTAGTTGGATTATGACTTATTCCAACTATCTGTCCATCAGCTATGATGGCCGGCGATTTGCTAAAGTTAGCTACTTGTACAAACATCTCTCCTTTAGTAATCAGACTATCTGCTACCCATAGCGCGCCCTCGTTTTCCCTAAAAGTAAGACAACATTTCTCAATGAATAAGGACGACCATTCAGGTGGAAATTCGACTGTTATAGGAACCTTTGCTATCGATTCAGGAGGTATAATTACTCGTTTAGCAGCTCTAACGTTCCTATCAGACTTTTTTTGTTTTATAGAACGTTTCCTCTTCTGATTCCTGCGGTGCGATTTTCGTAATCGGAATTTCTCCATCGATTTTTCATTTCTAATAATTTTAAAGGCATGGCCATCTTCGTCTAGTAAAGCTGCCGAAGTAGAATTTTCCACCCTTAATCTTGCTTGAGAATCGCCGAACTCCAAGTACGTTTCCCCTTCTGATCTTAGTACTGATATCGAGTATTGATCGGCGAAGTCATTCCCAAGGATGAATTTTGAATTCATTCCTTTGACAACGTATGCCTCAACATTCAGTTTAACTATTCCACTCATCGTTTCAAAGTATAAGTCGAGGTCTACGTATCCAGAAATTGAAGTTCGTCCCGTTACTTGCACTAGATTGATTTTCTGACCCGTTTTCACTTTAGGTCGAACGAGCATTTCATTTAGGACTTTTTCTGATATTAATGTTATATCCGACCCTGAATCAATAATTATATCCTGAAATTCCTCGTCCAAAGATCCGAGATTGGCTTTGGCGACTGTGGCTTTGGACCCCAAGAAAGAACATCCCGGCGGTCGCGCCTGAAACTTTCTTAATTCTATAACTGGTAATCCAGTGCGGTTTCCTCCTTCGTGAATAGCAGTATAACTTATCTTTCTCAGTTCCTTTGCCAATTTTCTCCTAGCCTTTCGATTTATCGAATATTTCGGGGCCTGACTTCGATAAGCCGTACAAAGATTCGATGGCTCCTTCTGTACTGCCATAACCCGCGCTAAATACGATGAAGATTCCAAGATTCCCTTCTCTATTGCTTCTCTATTTTCGAGCCTTCCTTGGCTAGAGTCCGAACTATCCGAAGACGATTCTTCGGGTTTAGCGTATAGAAGGGTAGCTAAAAATCCTCTTTTTCTACTTCATCGTCTTCCTTATCTGATAATCCATAATAGATTTCCTCGTATTCGCTATCCGTGTCCTTTTCCACCTCCACCTGATTCGCGCGCGCCAGCTTCTTGGCTTTAAAGGCGTGTTTACATTCTGGATCCCAGTGGAAAGGACTTCCACAATGTCGGCAGGGTCTAGCGTTAGCTTCTTGCGGGGTTTTTTTCTTTGAGACATTGGTATCGTCTCGAGGAAATCTTGGAGGAGGAAAACGCGACGAGATTTCCGCGACATTGGCTCTCACATTTGCTCTATCTTCCTCCTTGTCCCTTCTTCCAGAATTTCGGTAAAAGGGACGGTTGTATACAGGACGATCAGTTCCGAGTCTCAAAAGTGCGTCCTCATGGAATCTTATTGCCTGTTGGAATTGAACAACATCCCTATATAGCTGAGTGGTTAGGACCGTGGCCCACGAAACTGGAGCACCCTCCATTACTTCCATTATAATCTCCGAGTCGGTGAGATTGTAAGCAATTTGTAAGAGTTCCGTTTTCCTAATGTAGTACTCACTGGGAGATTCATTAGGGCTTGTATTATCACGATAGCGAGACTTATTAGCTTTAGCTCGGACCTTGTCAAGCCACCTTCGATTCGTCCAGAAGGCTCCTATAGCGTTTCGTAAAGTATCCCAATTAAATTCGATTTCTCGTTGTCGATCGGTAGGCAGGGACCAGTACCACTGTTCGGCGACTCCTTCCAGTCTCCTAGGAACCCATTTTCCTAGCTGTGTGAATACTGTTTCCGACATTTCAGCTAACGAGTTTACCTTTCTAAACCATCGAATCAACTGATCTAAATCTCCGTTCCATTTAGGAATCATGTCAATCTTAAGCTTATTATCAAATTGTATCTCAGGTACTTGTCGAGGGTTATTAGGTTGATTCTGGTCATCAATAGGATCAGGTCCATTGGGAGGAGGACCACCACCCCCAGGAGCATTAGGACCACCTCCACCGGGCAATCCGGGGCCTCCGCCACCGGGAAATCCAGGACCTCCNTCCACCAGGGAATCCAGGTNCCACCACCTCCAGGGAATCCAKGACCKCCGCCACCAGGGAATCCAGGACCACCGCCACCTGGGAATCCAGGACCACCTCCACCAGGTAATCCAGGACCGCCGCCACCTGGGAATCCAGGACCGCCGCTTGGAATTCCCTGACCGCTATCTCCCTGTGCAGGTGAATTTCCATTTCCTCTAGGTGCATTTGGAGGCGGAGGAGGATTACCACCACTTCGATTATTGTTTCTTCTTGATCCTCTATTGCTGAATCCGCTTTCAGAGCTCGATGGAATTCCTCCCGGACCTCTGTTAGAACCAATTGGTTGACGATCAGGAATCTCATTGCTGATGTTTCGATTATCTAGTGCATTCTTTCGTGCTCGAAATTTATCAGCGATCGGCGAATATAACTGACTCATTCTCACGTTTCCGTGATGAAGATTTAAATTCCCTCTATTCATCGCTTCTTCTTCTTCGATGTGTCGAGGTTCGTCATTGTATACTTGAGTCGCTATAGTTCGCCTTATATTCTGAAAGTTATTCCCAAAGGCGTTAGGCTGTATGGAAGCGGCTGTTCGATGACGAGGTACGTCCGCTGGATTAGTGTATTGTTCTTGTATAGAGGTAAATGCTGAACTTTCTCGCCTGTCCCTTACTGCTGGAGTTTCAGTAATGGTGGCGAATCGAGGGTCTAGGGTAGTACTAGGAACTGTATTTGGAGGGATCCATTGAGTATTTGGTATGGCAAAGTAAGAATTCCAGTTAGGAACTCCGTACCCATAGTTATAGAAAGGTGTGTGACCCGCCATATATAAGTTGTTTAAACCAGGAGGGTAAATAACCTGCTGTCCACGAGATCCTTGAAATGTATCAGGTGTGGCTGCAAAGGGATCCGGGGTTCCTACCTTGGCTGATAGAAATTCGGGAGTATCTTTCAAGGATTCCCCTCGAATAATTTCCGTGTAACTTCCGTGCTGATTCTGCGAATCGTTTTCCGAACTTAGTGGTAAGGGAATCCCTTCTGCAAAGCTATTTGGCGAAGGTCGACGAATAGGTGTATTTTTAACACTCTGATCACTCACTTTACTCTCTTCCCTAGATAAGTTCGAAGTTCCTCTATTCGTTTGATTCTTAGCTCTTTCTAACAAAATCGATCTAGGAGTATCTGTTTCAAAATCGTATTCAGCGTCGAGGCTACCAACGAGGTATTCACACTCGGCTCGATAACACACTCCAAGTATCTCGTAGTCATGTTTGTCATAGAACAATTCAATATCATTGTTTTCACCCCAGATGGGTAGATCTGGATCTGGTTTTCCGCTGATGCTGAAAGCTACACTCGCTCGATCTCTTAAGTCATATAAAATCTTTCCTAATTCAAGGAATTTACTAGAGTCAATTTTATATACTTCCTCATTATCGTAAGTTTGATAAGCTATTGGCATCGAAACTACTGCTTCAATTGCTTCCAAAACAACATTCCAGCGATCGCGTACTACTTTTCGCGATAGCCTGTCGGATCCTCTAACATTCCTATTCCACTTCTGGGATCCAATGATTAGGCAACTCATTCTTCTTTCTGAGTTCTTTGCTGAATCCTTCCCTTCCCGGCGATGTCTTCCAGTAAATGAAGGAAAATTTAGCCATTTTTCTTGACTTTCAACGGAGAAATCGATCTCGGATGAAGGAATGGGTTCGCCCAAATCGGTGAGGATTTCTACGGGTTCATGTATTATAGGTAAGGGCAATCGAGGAGAAGAATACTCGTAGGAATCGTCTGGGATGTTTATGCTATTCTCCGTGTCATCTACAACTCGATATTCGTGATGAGAGTGAGTTGGAGGTGTTGATTCAGATCTTCTCGTCAAGGATCGTTTGGTTGAAGATGATGGTTGATTTGCCATGTCGATTCTAGAAAGAGGTTGAATAGGATTACTTGTTGTAATAGTAATTTATGCTGGTACTATTTCTGAAAGACAAAGTTAAAGAGGTGTCCGGATTTGTCCACCAATGTTAGGATCTAGCGAAAATCTGAAGGTTAGTGTGAACGCTTAGATTGTAGATAGGAATAACCGTTGGTGTTGTGCTTCACAATACCAGCAGTTAACTTACTTATCTGATGGTTAGTTAAGAAGGCAAAAGTACTAGTGTTAACGCTAAGTGGCGC
>LBLO01001055.1:0-12070 GCA_004354395.1 Chondrostereum purpureum
AACTCTTTAAATGAGTAAATAGATAGTTGCTGTTCAAAGAATTAATGTGACAGAATAATAGCATATATGAATAAGTGAATGGAAAAGAAAAGAAAAGTGTAGCAAAGAAATAAAGTAGTTGCTACCATTGTACAGGCTACTTGTCCCCAAACATTTTTGGTTTGAGCGGTGTATTTCACATGCAGGGTCCACCTTCCATACCATAGGGAAAATTTTCGACGATTCAAATGTTTCGACCTTCGGATTCATCGTGTCAACACTCATAAGAGTGGAAAGCAAGGCTGAAGATGCAGGCGACGTAGAGGTTGAGTAACTGGATGAAGGGGTGTCGGAGACATGGGAGGGTTGGGCGAAGACTTGGATCGTGCTGGAGACATCGGCGTCTTGATTGGGGATGGGTGGTTGGGGCCAAATGCTGGAATGGGGTGGCTGCTCTGCGAAGAATCCGGTATCGGTGTATTCGACTTCGACTCACCCATGCGGAGTGCACATTTTGAGACCAAGTGCAGAGAAGAGGGGTCTCATCTATGTGAACGTCCCTTTTATCCATCTGTTCAAAGTTAGAAAGAGTTGGGACACCCACAGTGAGCTGCCAGTTGCAGTACATCTTCTGCTCCATCAAGTTCATTTATCGCAGAGAGAACATCCCCTGCGCGACGAGAACGGACCACAATTTATTCGAGTAGGTGTCATCACAGATGACTTTGGAGGTGATCATGAACACCGAGATAAATAGTYGGTGGCCGGAAGAGCCTCGAGCTGTCTGGGAAGCAAGGCCTTCAGACGCTGAAGGAGGACGAGGGCGGCGAACGTGACCGATGCATGGAGTTTGGTCCGATGGAGGGCGTACGCAATGAAATGGGGGAGCTTGGCCTGCGCATGGGTCGACGACGGAGGGTACTCCGGACACGCAAAGAGATGCGTTATGAACCGTGCGCAAAGCCGCGCTATTGGTTCGTTTCCGTAATAATAGTCCGTCTTCGCTGGCGGTTGCCCTGTCTGCTGGCCAGGCRCGGGTGGCGGGTGCTGCTGACTGGGAGGTGGGGGAACATGCTGGGATTGCGATTGGGAAGGATGTGGATTCTACGTATTTGTTAAGAATTATTGAAAAGATGATCGAATAAGTAGACTCACCGCAACCGGTATCTGCTGATACACTACCGTCCGACGACTTCCTGGTTTCCGAGGATCTGTAGGGATGGCTGTAGCGACAGGAGGGATACTGGCCATGGACTCTCGAGGGGTTGTGTAGGGATATAATTGTGGGGAATTCAAGTGGAAATCGACTAGAAATAATCGGGCGTTAATTCACGAGTCGGAGGATTTTTGTGGAACCCGGAGCAAGATTATATGTACGCATTCGCCAGGTTCGATACAAATGGCCGCCCCGGTAAGGCAATCGCTTCAAAGACGTCCATGTTCTTAGTAGGTAGGGGGTTCTGATCGAAGAAGCCTCGTGGAAGAAAAAAGTTTTTGTCCCCCTAGCCTCGATAAGGCAATTGCCACCGTGACAGGGTCNAAAAAAACTTTCACTGCKCTGTGCTGGCAAGGAGACTGCTTTTTCTGCAGCCATTCGTGGCGAATATAGAGAAACCAAAATTGAAAACAATAAGGACTTACCACTTCGTAATACCAGCTAATAGCAACAACTGAGTGGCAAGCGACAGAGAGCGACGATTACGTGAGAAGGGCGAATTAACGGCGGTTATTGCCAGATATAGTAACCAAATCCTCTTCCAGGGAGGATTCGTATAAGCCTGCGTTCGAGGTTTGCTTTGAGCAAGAAAGAGCAGATACTCCAGTTGAAAGTTGGGCGAAGTAGAGGCAGGCCTTTTATATTTCCCCCCGCTGCCGATTGGGTAATATATAGGTGGTAGAATCGGTAACAGTGGGANGCTACGACACTGCCTCTGGTTCCCGTTGGGGCAGATGTGACGCAGCCATATTCGGACATCGGGATCTTGATCAACAGTAGCTGCGCGCTCCCAGTCTTGGCTTCTTCCTGTGCAAATCCCCTGACTCCTATGTCGAATAAGAGTGTACACCGTACAGGTCACTGCACTCGAATCCATGGTGCGATAGTACGCTCACCGGCCATAAGTAATTCAGTTCTGTCTCATACTTTGCCACCCGACAATACAGTCTGAACTTCCGGTAGTTCGCCCCGGATAATGAAAAGTTTCACTGCTGTATTCTGTGCGACATTGACTCAATGGCAGGCATCCAAGATGCCCTTTCACATTACCACCGGACAGACGTGTTGCCTCAAAACCCTTCTGTAACGGTTACTCCTGTAGAGTATGAACGGATTCACTCCAGCTGGTCATACACTTTCCCTTGGAGCTTCAATCATCGTACAATATACCCGTGCATTCCCGTGGTGGCGCTCCTCTTTTCGTGGTATCCTGTCTACGTACATCGTCTCTCACCGTCTAATTTTTCGTCACTTTGTCGCCCATTCACTGGCAGGTTCACTCATTTCCAGACACGAGGAGTCAACGCCTAACCACGACGCGAAGGATCCTCCGGATATGAAATCTAATATGGACAAAAATCTCCAGGAACTCGTCTCTCGAGTCATGCCCATGCAAGGAGATCTCAAAGCACCCACTAATGCCGCCCGCCACTGCAAGCTCGGGATAGCTAGGGAATATCACTCTGTACATCATCTTCGCGAGCTTCTGCACTTGCTAGATAGCCACGCATCTGCAGCATGCCCTCTCCATCTCCGCGCACTCTGGGCCCATGATATTGTCATAGAAGGTGGCCATGGGAGCGAACATACCGTTCACTCCGAGGCAGAGGGGACTGGTAAACGTTGGGCCTTCTGTGGCTCTCATGCAAGCTCGACAGACTAACTATATCTTCACAAACTCGGGCTCTTCAGGCTACCTCCCCGGATCCAGCTAGTTCAGGATCCGACCTATTCCTATTCTCTGAGGCTTCAAGTGCATAGCCTCAGGAAGCGAGCTCGTGGAGATGAATTGAAGGTTCTGTAGCATCTTCCCACTTGTAGACCACGAACGTGACTTGGAGACTCACAATAATTGCGACATTATCAAGGTCCCATCCCCATCTAATGCATCCCCTTCTTGTACTAGAGACTTCTTCTTTATCTGCCCAAGCATTGCAACATGCAAAGAGTCAATAAAATCTCGCATCTGATCCGAGAATCCACGGTCTTCTTCCGCTGCCTTCAGGATGTCTTCAACATCTATGTACGTTGTTTCTACGACTCGACCTACATATCTAATCAGTGGTGGGAGTACCTAGCTTTAGACGCCCAATCTCGAAAATTAAACCTCGGGCGGGCGTCTACGACGACGATCCCCCGGAAGGTCGAAGAGGCGCCCGAATGATAAGTATTGCAGATCGGTTTATCTCAAGTCTCCTTTCGGCCATCCATAAATTGACGTCAGGAGACACCAGGGGCACACTCGGACCGGTAAACTTAATTGCCCGAATTCTCCTGAATCAGTTCCGCGGGACCTTTTGCCGCATCATCCATAGGATGCATATGGTGGCGCAGATGGTTAATCAATTCCTCAAGCACATCTACCGAGCTTGAAATTTATCTCGTCCTCCTGAAACGACTATTATGGGCTACAGGAATTCAACAGCTCAAATCCTCATTAATTGTGATAAATCAGCTGGCATCATTTATCCAGTCCTTTTTTGCCTACATCCAACCTCCAACGATCAAACATGATGTGAGTGTTACTAGTATACATACACCTTACCCATTTTTCATCAAATTATGCACATCTTACAGGACATATTCGGCGCTCAAACGTGATATCTTGGTTGGAAATGACGCCCATAGAAACATAAAATGACATATGTTTTGTGGCAAACATAACCCCACCCGTGTATCGCGTCACAGGCGATGGCTATCTCTCGAGGTTTATCGCACCACAGTATCCTCCGTGACGATTTCTAGTTTGTCCTACTCCCTCGTGATGGCCACGAGCGCGCGTCCGCCTCTTCGATAGCTTACCGAAATGGAGCTCGCCTCGTTCTTTNTTTTTTTTTTTGTGGTACGATTCGAGACCAAGGCAGCTGGATAAGTCCAACCCCAAGGCCGCGCGTAGAAGAGAATAGGGAATCACACCCTACTTATGCAGAAATAAATACCCACCCGAGGAAATGCCTTTACGCACAGTTAGCCTTGCCAACCTGTGTGGGACTCGTTACCCCTTCGTATTTGTTAATCTATAGCTTCCTGATAGCGGAATTGTTCATACGAGGGAATACCCACTAAAACCCCGGATACGCGCAGCCAGTCGTCTGGGAGATTATTTTTTTCTGAGAGAACTCCAGTCCATGTCCTCAGTACAGTTTTTGCTGGGATAGCTTTCTTACGATAGTATCTGGAGTTTGTTTGTCTCACATCGGTCTTGAAGCGGGCATTTATTGTGGCTCGCCACCGGTTGTGGAGTTCTTTCTTAGTGTGCCATTTTTCAGGTTGGTCTTCTCTTGTAATACGTCTTTCACACCGTACTTTCCATATCAGGTGGGTAGTCTCAGTTACAAGTATACGGAAGAGTCGTTCAAGGCCCCGCTGTCTTTTCCCATCTCGGTCCTTTATTTTCATCATAGTGCTGCCTAATATTATCCCAAAGTCTAGTTCTGGCCATTCATACCCAGTTCTTCCCCATAGTTTGCGCACTAGGTNCCACATCTGTGCTTGACCAGGGATCTCACATAGTAGTAGAATATGTTCCATAGTTTCCGATCTGTTACAATGTGGGCAGTTTCCTCGGTATTCATATCCGGGGATGTTATCCCAGTATGTCCCAAGCTTGAAGACACCATGCATAGTCTTCCAGAGGTAGTCCCGGATTGTAATAGGCAAATCTACATGTTGTATGGCTCGCCATATTAGGGTGTCTGTTGGGCTTTGCCCTGTGTTTTCTTTCACAGATTCCCTTACACTTTCAATATTTCTGGAGGTAGTCCGGCGCTTCTTGTATGTCTCTTTTGCCTTCTCTCGGAAGGCTTGATATGCCAGTGCCTGAGTTAGTGTACTAAGTTTTGCTCCTGTTATGGCAACCCCTGGTGGGATCTCTGTATTTATTAGATCAATTTCTGGTTTTCGTGCTCCTTCGCCAGCAAGGTTATCTGCAGCCTCATTTCCAATGTTTCCTTGGTGTCCTTTTACCCAAGTTAGCCTTGTGTCTGCTGTTCTTGTTCGGAGATAGCCAGCTAGTGCTTTCATGGTTTGGGAGTTTGGGATTCCAATCCATCCTCTATTTTCCCATTTTACCAAGTATTTTGTCATCCCATCTGTGATGAACTTTGAGTCGCTTATAATTTCTAAGTTGTGGCTAGTTGGAGTATTTTGTGATGGAATAAGTGCGGCTATTGCTTCTGCATTCTGGTTGTCTGGTGGGACACGAAGAGATTTGTTTTGTGGATTGTCATTTCCATACCATACCCCACTTCCTGCAGTAGCATTTGTGTTTCCATTATTTAGACATGACCCATCAGTGTATACAATAACTCTGTCATTTTGGGGTTGGCTTGCGTTATTGGGCTGTATTTGTTCTGTTTCATTTGCATTGTGTTTTTGGTCTGTGAAGAGTCGGAAGCCATCTCTCAATTCATCGTTAAGACCAAATGTAGCTCCAAAAAACTTTGAGGTAGTATTGCTTGCATTTCTTTCTGCTTTGGCTTTGTCTGGTGCAAAACGTTCTTCTTGGTCTATACGGGGATCCCATTNGGGAGGTAGCTCGTTCAATAGTGCTACTGCAGTTTGGATGCATCTAGAGGGGGTTTGACACCCTTTAGTAGTACGGTCATCCTGGCATTTCATGCATTTACAATCCCGGCGCAGTGAGTGACGGGATATGTGTGTCCGGTTTGTTATCTCAAGAGCATCTCCCACTGTGCATACTTGGTGATTCTCGCGCAAGCATTTGTGTGCCGCAGTGTTGTACCGTCTAGATCCAGAGGGTGGTCTAGCAGCAAAATGGCCAAAGATGGGAAGTTTCTTCTTCATTTCTACTGAGGGATGTGGTACCTCAAACTTAAGGTCACCTTTCTTTGCAATACTTATTAGTTTTTGTAGAGATTTAGGTAGTTTCTGCCTATTGACTTCAAAACTCTGGAGAAAGACATTTATTCTGGCTTTTTCATCAAAGACATTTCTGTCTTTCAGTATAAGGCATCGGTGAATAAGATTATCTGCCACATATGCCCATTTTGGGCGATCAATATCAAGTTTAAGGTAGCGTCTTAGATTTTGAGTTTCAATTGCAAGATTTCTTGCTTCGAGATCAAGCAGTTTTACTCCCCCGCTTTCCCGTGGTAGGTATAGTGTGTCACGGTTTACTGCAGGTGTTGATGTAGTGCCCCAGAGAAACTGTGTTTCACATTTTCGCAGATACTTTTCAATGTGGTCAGGCATTCCCTGTGCTGCTGTCAGATATTGTGTTCGGCCTCCTATAACAGTTTGAATTATTAGTCTCTTACTTTCGAGGTCAGGGTGGTATCTTTCCCAACGTCTTAAGTCAGTCTCCACTTTCTCGATTATCGAAGCCCATGGGGCTCCATTATCTACTTTATTTCCTATCCATGCTCCCAGAATACGGACTGCTTCCTGGTCTTGGGCAATGTGGATGTCTAGGGGTAATGGCAGACCAGAGATAGAGTATTGCCTACTTTGTATCACTTCTGCTCTGTAGCTCTCTGTACCGATCGGAATGATTTCTGTTTTTTCTTTGTTGAATTTAGCCGTTGAGGCCATACACCACTTTTCTAGGATAGATTGCAGGTCTTCAAACCTATCATGTACTGAAAGATAAACTGTTGTGTCATCTGCAAAGAGAGTAGATATAATCTTTTCGTCCACTCCTGTGATGTTATAACCCTTGAGGTTAGAGTTACGTAGCATGGCCGCTAGGGGCTCTATTGCAAAATTAAAGAGTAGGCATGAAAGTGGGTCTCCCTGTCGAACACCTCTTGTTACTCTAAATGCTTTGCTTATTTCTCCATTGATTACTACAAAGGTTTCAGCATTTTCGTAGAGAGATTTAACAATGTTTATAAAGTGTGCAGGTATTCCAAACTTCTCCAATGTTCTCCATAGGTACTCATGTGAGATGCGGTCATAGGCCTTCTCCTGGTCAAGTGCCACAATCAGCCCGTTTTCTTCCACTGCTTCTGCATAGTCTAGCATGGTTTGGGCAAGTTTGATTTCATCTAGTATGCTCCGTTCTGGCATAAAGNCAGCTTGATCAGGGTGTATTAATGAAGATGCAGCTTCAACAAGCTTATTTGTCAGGGTTTTTGTAAAGATCTTATAGTCTGTATTTAGCACGGTAATAGGGCGGTAGTTTGATATTTCAGCTCTACTCTTTTTCTTGTGGATGGAGCACAGCCAGCCTTGTGTGAATTTGCTTCCATTGGCAATGCCATTGGTTTCAATATCATTGTATAATGTAGTCAAGACTTCAGCAAGGTCGAAAATAGGCACTTCAAGGGGGTCCTCACCCCGTTGTTGTCTTCGCTCTTGTGCCTTCAGTTCTCTCTTGCTGCGTTCTAGTAGCACTTTCCACAGTTCTGCTGGAATTCCATCTAGTCCAGGTGCCTTGTTATTTGGTACTTCTTCAATAGCTTTTTCGACTTCTTCACGTGTTATTAGTTCCTTGAGTAGTTTCTTGTGGTCATCTGAGGTTTCAACCTTAACATTTTGCAGAACTTCTTCTGTTGCCATGTTTCTTTCCTCTGTTTCTTCTGGATTAACTCCTACATTCTGCATGTCTTCATGGTATTTCCGTGCTAGCTCTGCCATTTCATCTGAGCGTCTTACATATTCTGGTGGAGATGTTCCGGGGATGTGTAGTTTCTGAATAATATCTCGTGGTTTCGGGTCTTTGTTGAGTTTGGAGTAATTCTTCGCAATTTGGCTTCCCTGTATTCGGTACTTGACAAAGCTCTCCTCACTCACAACATCTCGTTTCTTAGCTTCACATTCTATTAGTCTTTCTTGTATCAGGGAAGCTTCCTCCCTGGCTTGGTCAGGTTCGAGTTCACTATTGTTTGTTACTTCATCGAGTGCCTGGCTTAGTTTCTTTATCTGGTTATTTATTTGAGCTCCTACCACCTTTGCTCGTGCTCGGCCTGCCTCCTTAATGTTCTCTTTGAATTTTTCAAAGTAGCTTTGGATGTTGTTCTCTGTAGGCATATGTGTTGTGTCTGACCTGCATTTGGCAAAGTCTTCTTGTAGTCCCATTCCCATTTGGTGGACTTTCTTCATGAAGATTTTATCCTTTATTAGGTATTGTGGTAAGGCCCATCTNCCCCGGCCTACAAAGGGTGCCTTTAAATCCTCAAGAAGAACAGAAACTATTTTGTGGTCTGTGGGAATACCAGGCTCGGATATCTCCCAGTTACTACATGCGTGGAGAAGCTCTGGGCATACATATATTCGATCTATCCTTGAGTGTGAGTTACAAGACTTTTGGTAATAGCTAAACTTTTTCGTATCTGGGTTTTCATCCCGCCAGCCATCACAGAGTTGTAGAAGGGCTTTGAATTCACGCAAGGCATCAACAGCATTGGCATCATCTGTGCGTGCAGGTAGTCTATCAATAATGTCTTCTACCATATTTGTGTCTCCTAGTACGAAGTCTGGCACCGGTAAGTTATCTGTTGCGAATGACAGGGTCAGTGTTTGCCAAAATTTTTCATTTTCTCTCATATCTCCCGCTGGAGCATAGATAGTCAGTATTGTTATCACTAGGGTGTCATGCCATGGCAGTGTAAGTAGGATAGCGCGTCCAGGGATAATTTCCTTCCACTTAACTCCTTCTGTGTTCGTCTCAGCTTTGTTTAGTACAATTGCAACTCCTTTTGAGTTTGGTGAGCTTGGGTCGATTGAGTGGAAGACTTTGACTTTGTGTCCATGTTGCTTGTGGATTTCATCGACGTGGGAGGCGGAGAGGTGTGTTTCTTGGGCAGCCAGTACTCCAATCTTCCTTGCGCGCATCATGGCTATTATTTCCGTCCATTTACTCCGTGGCGCACCAGTAGTGTTATTTGTTGTCATTCGGCCTTTAACATTTAGGGATGCTATTTTCAGTGTAGCAGCAGTCTTCTTGCCTATTGGGCGACGTTTACGTCTCTGCTGTCTTCGAGCCCAGTCCATTTCTCGTGGACCCCGGCCTATCCTATCCCATGCTTCTTCATTGGGTAGGTGTGGTTCATGCAGTTCATCTTGGGAATTATNCCGGTGTGTGTCTTGTTGTGGTAGTATCGGGCCACCCAGGTTATTTTGACGAGGGGATGGCTCTGCGGGATTCTGTCCCTGTTGGTTTGACTGTGCTTGTGGTGCACTTTGTGGTATTGATGAACCACTCCCACTATTGGGAATCTGGCCCAGGTCGGTTGCATCATTATCTATCCCAGTCTCCATCTCCCCAAAGTTGCCTTCAGTTTGGTAGGATCCTGGGTATAAACTCCGCGGTTGTCCTGGATATCCAGATGGCCTGCCGCTTTCATGGTCTCCAGATCCTTCATCAGAGTTGTAGCTGCTGGCAGAAGCTAGGACTCCTCCAGATCCAGAGGTAGCTTCGTCGAGCGCTTCGACTCCCCGCATGCTTGGCATCRGGTGGGTGGAAAAGGTTATACTATTCGCAGCCTATCTGTTACACCTTTGAGTAGATCAGCCTAATCTGGTCTCAGAGGTGGGTAGTCTATAGTCCGGCTACCAGGTACGAGCTACTCAAGTCCTACTGGCTGTCCCATATCCCGGGTTCAGTTGACAGTGTTCAGACTTAAGCTTTGCCATACTAAGGCGGCGTGCCTCACACCTACAGATTGCCTTGTCCGCTTTCCTGTCCTCCGTGGAGTCAGTGTATTTGGGCGTACAAGGTAAGCATTTCTTTCGCTCATTGAGAGGGTCTAGGGCAGTTGCTCAGTTGCCCACTTTCTAAGTTGTGAGATGTTTCCGGTCATCATTCACTAGGCCCTCTGGTTCCCTCTGCATTCTTAGCTTAAGTTTTTGCAGGAAAGGATTCTGCATTAGTATTGCAAAGGTATTGGTACATCAGGAATAGATAAGTAAGAGAGGTGATCTAGATACAACGAACTAAAGTCCTGTGTGATGGTGTATATAATACTCCTGGCATATTATCTCACCTCCTACAGAAAGAATGGATGCTCGTATGATAAGTAAGAGAGTGAGGAAGGGTRAGGTATTTAGGTAGGTAGGGAACGGTTAGCAGAGACAGAGAATGCTACGGTGTATTGGTATTAGTTTCCACGACCACGACCCCGGGCCCTCTTTGCCTGGTTGGGGGTATATGACGACCCTCGCCGACGTGTCCCTCCACGACCTCTTCCTTGTTGGGTGGTGTTGGAGTGCTGGTTGGCGGTAGCGAAGGAGAGGGGTATAGTGTTTGTTGGTGCCTCAGCTGGGATTGGGCGGGGTGCCGGTCCCCTCCACCCAGGGCGTAGAGGGATAGGGCACATACCAGAGGGATGGCCRTTGGAGTGGCACCGGTTGCAGTGGTAAGGGAGGCGAGATCGAGCTACCCATCCACGGGCAGGGAAGCAGACTGTCAGCGAGTGCAGGCCAGTGATGAAGGCATCTTGGACACTATGTACCAGGGAGACCGGACGAATGTGGACATTCACGATGACTCGCGTGCCCCCCCCTTGCATTGCAATTGTGAATGGGACTATATGGATTGACTCGATGAGATACCGGAGCCAGTGGCTACGCGGGAGCTCAGGTGGGAAGTTTGTCGCGTTGTCGAACAGCCACTGTTCTAGACGTGGGTTGGCTTGGAAACTCGCAGCGAGGGCTTCCCTAAAGTCCGAAGCGTTGACCTGGTCTGTTGAGATGGCAAAGGTGCCGGCAAACGAGGTTGGGGTAGGGTTTGGTCTGAAGACAAGGAGCTGGCCATGGTCATTGTTGATGAGGCCTTGGCTGGCAATATGTGTCATCGCAGCGGCAGGAAGTCCCATGATAATATAACTGGCAGGGTGGGAGCGTTCCTGAATAGGTATGTCACTATATGCCGCGCTGACAGTGAAGGAGGTTGGGTCGACTCCGACTTCAGCAGCGATGGCCCTCCTTGCCTCCTCGATTCGGGTGACTGGATCGGCCATGGGGCGGGCATCATAGAAGATTGCGCGAAGGTGGTTCTCGCTACTGATCATGTCGATTTGGGCCTGGATGATGCCAGCGTTCAGAAAGTCCGCCGTTATCCCATGGATCTGGTCAACATCCGCCAGGGGAGGGGGGTGCATGAGACTGGGGAGTACTGGCTGAAAGGTTGGCAGGCTTGGCACGCTACTTTGACTACCCGCCGGTGCAGGTTCAGCAGAGACTGGCTCTGTTATCCCTGGGGTTGGAGTGTTAGCCAGGTCGACTGGGCCGTCCGTCTCCATTGGGGTCCCATTGTCTTGTGTTGTTGCCAAGGAGGGGGGGGGAGGAGGAGGCGGAGGAGGCGGAGGAGGAAGGGCACCAGGAGCCGGATCASGGGGGATGCTGTCTTCCCTTCGGCGCTTTCGTCTTGGTTCTCCAGTGTTGTCGACAGTGGTGCTTCCGTTTTCCATCTCCACATCCAATTCAGCAGCACTTGGGACAGATGTGGGAAGGGGCTCCGTCGCCGGTGAGCTAGGTAGAGGGTTAACGGGACTAGCCATTTCCTCGGTGGCGGTAGGTGCCTCCGTGCTCTGGATAACATCTAGTGTATTGCTGGCCAACGTATTTCCGCCAGCCACTGGGGCCTCACTCATCGACACGGTTGGAGACGATACGGGTTCCTCTGGGATGGCAGGCGGTGTGGTGTTGGTGATCTGCCCAGTTGCACTATTAGTTGCAGTGGTGGATGCTACAGCTGCAGCATAGGACAGGTGAGCCGACCCTTCCGTTGTGTTCCTAGTTTCGGTTTCGATGCTATCAGTCGGGTCTGGTTGGGGGGTGGTGGGCAGATCAGTCGTGACTGGATCCTTCGCAGTAGTCGCGGCTAAGCGCGAGTTTTTCTGGCGGGTGGATTTGGAATTGCGAGATACGGACATTGGTGAGGATGTGTGTTAGAGTGGCTAGGTTATGGGG
>LBLO01001056.1:0-12058 GCA_004354395.1 Chondrostereum purpureum
TTAACTCCTGACCTGCACCGTAACANTTTTGCCGCCAAATATGAACAAGGTCGCCGTGATAGGTTTGAGATGACTTTTTTTTTCAACATTATCTTATGTTCATCAACCAACCTGTAGACCTGACCTGACGGGTGAGCGCGTGAACACGGGGAACATCGTCTCGTGAGCTATCGCTCCAGGTTCACGAAGCAATGTCGTGAGATAAAGATGGGTCCTATTCCCGCATAAGAATAACCCAAGGACCTTATAAAGATGAATGGTCTTAATGTCTGAATTGTAGTTCTTTCTCATGCTCTTCATTAGCATTGCTCTTTGTCTGCCTTTACTCGTCAGTGCTGAGCGTATCATTCGCTTCCTCTCGGATGACGGGCTTGTCTATTTCGGAGATGCGATCCTTCCTGCTGATAGCACAGATGCGTCCTTGAGCACGTCAGCTCGTATTATTGAAGGTGATATTCTGGGGAGCTTCACCGTCACAGAGGAAGTCAAGGTATGTACTTAGTATATCTCTCGTGTCACTGTCAGTACCTCGACTGATGTACTCTTCCTTTTAGCAAGTATCGACACTGTTGTCACCTTTACCTAATGAGGTGGTACGATCAGTGAGGTGCGTTGGGCTGAACTATGTGGCACACATCAATGAGGTACGGCGTCCAATAATCCTCCTTTGGATGTCTCTAATCATCGAGTGTAGACAAATATGACAATCCCCGGATGGCCAATCCTGTTCTTCAAACCATGGACCGCTCTAAGCTCACCTTCAAGCACGATTCTCGTTACAGAAGGATATCAAACGCAGGGCAACTTTACATCCAAGATGGACTACGAGACGGAGCTAGTTGTGGTTATCAACAAGAAGGCATTCAACATCAGCGACGAAGAAGCGCTGGATCATGTTCTGGGATACTCTGTTGGGAACGATGTCTCTCATCGAGGATGGCAGATTGAGCGAGGCGGTCTCCCGCAACCCCAGTTCTCTGTGGGAAAAGGAGCTGGTGAGCCGTTGGTATCTATACCTTCTTCATGGTCACGCGTCTCACGATATCTCCCACAGACGGATTCGCTCCATGGGGCCTGCGATCGTCACCAAGGATATCATCCCTGACCCCAATGCCCTCAATATCTGGACGAAGGTCAATGGCGTTACACAGCAAAATGCGACCACGGCCGATATGATCTTCAACGTCAAACACCTTGTGTCTTTCTTCTCGATGGGCACGACGTTGTTCCCGGGGGATATCATTTTCACAGGAACGTGAGTATCTTTATGCCAGCATGCATATAGTAAGCCCAGCCTGACCATCACCTCTATAGTCCCAGTGGAGTAAATCTTGGGAAAGAGAATCCAGAATGGCTCGTGGATGGAGATGTCGTCGAGGTAGGGCTTGAGAACGTTGGGACATGTACGAATGAAATAACTTATACATAATGAGAGCGTTCCTATCCATTTTCTATACCAATGTAATGGTGAGAACCCGCAAAACCCCAGTTTGAAAACATCGGTCCGAATGTCCGGGGCCGGAGTAAACTGTGGCACTGGACTGATCAAACTCTTTGCTTATGTACATGACCAGATTCCTTTCTCTTCTTGACTTCAACCAACACGCATCTCAGCTTTCCTGTTAAACTTTCTGTTCTCCAAGGCGCCTTGTAAATGATGTCCAAAACAGCCGTGCTGAACTTTGCTAGTAGTCTCCAATCTATGAAACCTCGTCACGCAAGGATTCGACCTCTTCCCGCTCGTCTATTTGGTATGATTCGTTCAAACGCCCTTGCTATGGATCCTCTCTGGAACTCCTCACGCCAACCACAAAAACAGCTGAAACTCGACTGATCAAAGCTCAGCAAATGCAACTCTCTCGAATCTTGGCGGTCAGCAGAAAACTCTTAGAACACGCCAAACGCAAAAGCGAGAAAATTTTGGAGGTTAAAGCACAGAAACTTACCGTAGACAGAAAAGAGGTTCCGGTTACTGTCCAGGTTCGATTGAAAATTTCCCCTGAAGACTNGGTACGTCTTTAGATTCATTGTCCAGGATCGGTGCTCATCTGGGGGGTTACACTCTTAGGACGGACTTACTATACCTGAAATTAGGGAGCTTCTAGAGGAGGCCCTGGGCGAAAAAGGCCGACACGTAATGGACGACTTAGCGCGGCTGCTCTCCACAATGCTTGAAGCGAATTCGGACGATGTAAGCGCGTCCGAGTCCCTTCTAGATCTCATCCATCCATTGAGGCTTAATAATTATAGAAAGACGCGAAAGTACCTAAGCAGATGAAAAATCTTCCCACATTCCAAGATACCTTCGCGGAAACCTTTGAGAACTTAGAAAGCGTTTTTCTGCTTCTCTGAGCTCATTGGAACTGATGCCACGATTTCAGGAGTTGGAAATACTAGAATCCGATCCTGGTGGCCGCCTCTGTTTGTATGAATTCTCCAAAACGCAGTCTCTACTCAGTGAAGCCCAAACGTCGATGGACGAAGACCCACCTGACCAGAAGAACAACGACTCGCAACTTCGACTGAGTAAAGAGGCGTTGGACTATATACTTGACCCGGAATTGCTCCCGCTCACGCCAGAGGAAGGCGAACTCTCAAAACGTATGGAAATCGATTTCCACCGCAAATCGATTCGTATGCTGCCTGAAAGAACGGTTGAGAGGACGCTAAAGGAAAGAATGTTTGAATTCGCCTTTGGAGAGAAATTTTAGACGGTACTCAGTGAGGCCTACTGTAGATTCGTATAATCGTAAACGTTCGGTGTATTTTTTTAGGCGTAGATGTGAATCACTCTCCTTGCCTGTGGACATGTGCACATTATTTGAGTGTAGAATCGTTTTGATCACACACAAAACTAAATCAGCATGGACAGATTGAGTGATACTATGCAGCATGGGTGAAAGGACTCGTGTTGCATCGTTCTCACAATTGTCGGCTGATACGAAGTAGGTTTTCATATCCAATCTCGGTGTCAATTATAAGCCAACGCCACATGTTCACTCTCGTTGTACAGGTGTGTCGAGATAGGGCGGGTCGGGGAGCTGGAATAAGCCAGAATCTGTCTCCTGACAAGCGCCACATGTTCAGTATCCTCCACAGTTCGTATCCTCGTTGGTTCAGCGTGCAAGACTGTGGCAAGGAAAGATAGAAGACTTGAAAGCGGCGGACGTCGGAACACAAGAGAATGCAAAGTAAGGTACGAACACACAGAGAGGGTGTTCTATTCATCAAATCACATAAGAAGCAAGAGATAGACTAGAAAAACAAACAATAGCGCGAGAACGGTGAGGAAGGGCGATACACATGATGAAGTACATATTGGGARAACATAGCGTAGCAAGCAAGTGGCGACAAAGCATGGGGATACGAGGATACAGAGAGAGGGGCTAAAACGGGTATGGATGGACGATAGAAGTATTAGAACACATTCGAGATATAGCACAGATAAAATCTAGTGAGCATGAAGATGTCATCATAGAGGTAAGCATCGTTTATGGCAAGAGAAAAAAATAAGCAAGGGAAAGAGGAAAATCATGTATCAGCAGTATCGACAGCATCTAGCAGTTCTGCTTCTACTTCTTTCGGAGCGGCTTCAGCGACAGGCTCGTCGGCGTCTCCATCTGCATCTGCATCCTCTTCGCCCTCCTCTTCGGATGAAGGACGAGTAGGAGAGGAAGTCGGGCGCCTCGTCACGACCGGACTTTTCGTTGTGGATGGGGTACTAGGATGCCTCGGACTGCTGATCACTCTCGGTGTCGCCGGAGCTGTCGCAATCGTATCCGTTCTCTCGATCTTCGGATACGGTGGAGGAGGATTGGTCGGCGTGAATTGATTTTGTTGATGTTGCTGCTGCTCGAGAGTCCCTCGTCGTTCGACCCGCTTCATTTTCTTTCGGCATCTTTGATCCAAAAATTAGGATGGATTCTTACAGAAGACGAAACGAGAGAAAGATCCTACCGATCGCATACGGTGCCAGGCCCACATGGTCCTGGTCCCCATTTTTCAACACATTTCCCTTCCTTGTATCGACCAGGAACACCGCATTGGCGGCAGATTCTTTGGCCTTGTTCGTTCGTAGGTGGGTATATGATCCCTGAGGATGACAATGTCGCTGAAATGGGAGCTATTCTTTTTTAGAGAAGCAAGAGGTGTGGGAAGGCGACAGACTCACTACTAGCGACTCCGTTGGTGTTGTCGTCGGCCAAGTTTAGACTCTGTACAGAGCCTCGAGATTTTTTTGGCGGCCCAGTAACGACTGGAGCAAAGACGTGTTGCGCTGCTGCATGGTGTGAAGAAGGGTAGTTACTCCTTCCAGGGGGGTAAGAGTTTTCTGGGGGACCACGTTGCGCAGAGGAGGAAGCTTGAATCAGCATCTCGTCGACATCGAGACTAGGAGAGCGTTGTGAATGCCTTGGAAGATGTTGCGGTGGCGGAGGTGGGTGTGGCGGGTGGCCGTGAGGGCTACGCCCGCGTGGCTGATAGTATTGCGGGTAGTTATAGGACTTTGTTGACAAAAGAAGGACGTGTGGCGTCAGTCTGGATACGCAAGTCAGATGAAGTCTTCCTCACATTTCTCGCCCGTTTATTCGCGTGATGGCCATTCTCTACGCTTTCGCTTCTTGGCCTTACCCTGGATGACGGGGGTGGTAAAGGCCCAGCAGAAGAAGCAGGAGGGTAGGATCGGCCGTTATTGACTTCCTCCAGCGTCGGGACTCGAGATAGCCTGAGAGTGCCACCTCCATGCCGAACAACGTCCTCGAAGCCAGCTCGAGCGTCCTTCAGATGGGATTCGGCTATGTCAGCATAGTTTCTATACTGAGCCCAAAGATCGGTTATCGCAATTCGTCGAGTAATTTCAGCGTCACGTATGGTCTCAGCATCGCGGGTACGTTGCTCGAGGCGGCGTATATGATTCTGAACAGCATCTGAGTCTTTCGAGTTGGAGGAGGCATAAGACAAGCTATTAGAAAGGGACTCAAAGTGTGCAGCTCGACGTTGGGATTCTGCAAGAGCCTGCCGAAGTCCTTCTATCTCTTTTGTAGTTTCAGCCAGAATAGCAGCTAGCTGAGCGCGCGAAGACATGGATGAAGACGGAGACGGGGGACGAGACATTGTACAAGCAAGGAGAGAGATGATGATGGTACGGGGAAGAGAGTGATGTGGGTCATGCTTTCGATAGCTCGGTCAAAAGACTATGAAAGATTCGGAGGGAAAAATGTCAAAGAAGGAAGCGCTGTCGGCATCGCGCCCCCGATAGCCCACGCTTGCGGCCGGGATCCCGGTTCATAAAAGTAAGTAAGCTTTCCCGCACCTCGGCCTCGTGTTTGGCGCGCCTCATGTTACGGATCTTACAAGCTCACCCTCTTTTTTTCAAGTCTTCATATGAAGTGGTCACCGAACAGATCTTCCCAATCGAACGAAATCATATCCTTTTTGAGATATCATGTGGATCCCGCCAGCCTGCGGAATGTTCCGTACTCAATGATGCCGACGCTGGCGCCTCTGTTGGCATGTGCGTTACTGATGGCGCAATGTGTTCTCCCGCTCCTTTTGCGTTGGTCTGTGAACTTGGCAGAGCCTGATGCCTCTTCATTTCCTCATGTTCTCCGTCCAGTCCTTAAACTCCGTATCCAGTTTCCCCTCTCTCACCGCGGCATCAGAGCCGACTCCTCGTTGTACAGTACCTGCAATTTTCCGACAGCTCTAGACATCGCAGGAAAGTTCATCCCTCATGCTTAAAGCTCACCAAAATTCCAATGCTATTCACTTTTCATTGGTTAGGCCTCTTCATTGACAAAACCCGAGGTGGGACGGAAAGAAACCTTGCGCTCAACGTGTTCACCATCCTTCTTTTCATTCTACTCTCTACTTCTCCTCATCAATCAGCGCTCCGCGCTCATCCAATCGCCGCTCGTCTTCCCATGACCCTTGCTATATTTACCGACGTTCTGGCGTTGTTATCGATCAGCTTGGACTCCAACAGACATTCTCAAGGGTATTCCGGTACCCCGTAGTCGAGATGGATAAGCTTGGGAATGATAATACCATCTATCACCCTCATTGACGGTGGTATGATGGAATCCCTCGAGACAGTTTTGCTGGCCTGTGATACCAGAACTTGTGGGTATTTGGACGTAGCCTCAACTAGATGTCTTTACCCATTCATTCCATTCGTTACTATTCCTCTTGAATGCGAGATTCTTGGTGCGTTATCGATCTCCCAAATGATTTTTACGACAGAAGCAGCTTGTCATTGCCGGGTCTTTGTCTGCAGGGTGTCGAATTTAAGTCCTAATCCCCGCTCTCGACTCTGGCTTCGTGTCGGGATCCTCCTGGATGGCCGTTCTCTCATTTCTTAGAGTCCAGGTCATATGTTACTATGTTCACATCGATCAGGGCTACGGGACTTGTCTCCCCCCGGGAGGTTTTGATTGGTGCTCTTCGTTTTCTTCTCTCACCTTCCCTCCCACCGCCAACATTTCTTCGACTTCTATCAAGCCTAGCGCGACCGCGCNTACGGAACGGGGACTAGGTGCGTGTTTGTAACTTTACTTTGTCGGAGACGCTCAAACATTGCCACGCAAGCTGTTCATCGATTGGAAAAATGAATGAATGAATGAATGAAGTACCTGAAATGAGGTTTGGGGCAGGCTCCGGGATAGGAAAGCGACGCTTCTTTCTCCTCTCGTATGGGGCGGTCAGCCTATCGGAGCCATCCTTTCATGAGCAAGCGCTTGGAGAAGAGTTGCTGCTTAATCTGACATCGGTCAGTTGCAGCTCTTGGAACGGAAGCAATGGGGATTCCAGGGCTCATCTGATACTCTATGTTCTTCGTCTGATGATGTCCAAAGGTAGTGTTATGTCTGTTCTTCCCTTAGACCGGATCATGAGCGAGAGATGCGAGGAGAGCGCAGAGTGTGTCCGCAAGATTCCCATTCAACCTGTTAGGGAAACAATAACGACGTTTGTAACGCAGTTTTTTGTCCAATAACTTGATGCCGCGTCGTTAACTTCTTCACTAACCCGAAAATGAACTCGTCATTGTAGCCTTGAACATGACGTGTACGGAATGAATTTGTATATCTCTCGATATACCATGGACCAAATGTAAGCTTAAGCCAGATATTCTCGAATGCATCTACATAGGAGGGGCTGAACGCCACAACTCTTAGGATTGATTTGCTCGCCCACAATGACTCACCTTTTTTCGCCATTTATAGGACCAACGCCGATAGGTTGATAAGCGACTCGTACAGCCACTGTTCCTGTCTTCTCGCCATCACTATGATAATTACGGCCCGTCTCGAGAGTCGAGATGTTTTTCCTCTAGCGCTAAGGGAGACTAANGGTCAATGTGTACCTACCTGCAGAACAGTTGGTCCTGCAATTGCCTTCAACTGAGGGCTTTAGATTTATCTGTTACTTCGTGCCTCGCTTCTTTGAATGCTGTGTCTGTACGACATCTGCTTTGTTGATATATTATCCTTTTCTACTCAACGACTTCGACCAACTGAGAATCAAGAATATAAAATATCTTGATGTCGAGTGCAAGCCTCTCTTCGTATTGAAGCACCCGCTCAGCTTATAGTGCAGACGCCGGAAAGTCTCTTCAAGACGTCAGGTATCTGGGTATCTGCTATCTCCTTGTCCTATATTATGTTTTCAGATAGTAATCTTCTGGGCAGAGCTCTAAGAACACACTCGAAGTCGAAAACACTGCCATGATGTTGACAATTAATTGACGTGCTGTGTGTTTATAGGAAGCAGGTACGCTAGAGCTAGGAGGAACTTGAACGGCTGGCGGNCCCTGTCTTTTAGTAAACCCGTGACGGAAGCTTGGTTAGAGCGGCTAGGCCCTCGTTATTTGTGCTTCTTACAACCACACCACTATCCAGCATAGAAACTAAGCTGTATCTGAGCTTGATGTGTGTCTAGTATTTGCAGGAAAGGAGGTCAAAATATGCCGGCGGGCAGTCGGCTTCGCAACGTTCATTGACATTAGTGTACTATGCGGGGTGGGCGCTGAAGCGCTCATTTCTTGAGCGCACCGAGCATGTTTCAGGCGCCGGGGAAGGATAAAGATGAGCCTATGATCCTAGGATGATCTTCTATTTCAATCCCCTACCATGACCACTCGCCAAGTTGTGCTCTCTGTAATTCATTATCTGATGCTCCTCATTATATTTACAAGTCAACACCAAGTCGCTACGGCTCGTACAAAGAAGGCGAAGAAGATATGTACAGAGACATACTAGTAAGTTGTCTTGATCACCAGAACGACAATATCTCTTACTGGAGAACATGCAGTTTAGCAACACCCTCTAAAACATCGAGCTCTACTGGGACGTTCACTGCCCCTCGCTTTACAATGAGCAACGGAAGCATATACGAATTAGTGCAGACGGAATGTAAAGGCACGAAGACAGGGACCATTGTCGGTGCAACGGTTGGAGGCGGTGAGGNTAGATCCTCATTGTTGAATTCATGATTTCTAAGTTGATGCAGTGGTGCTTCTGGGAATTATCATTGGAGTGACGATTCACTACTGCAGAAGAAGGAAAGCCAATCGRATCCAGGAAGGTGAAGAGGGTGATAATCTACGTCAGTTCAAATGCCCACTAGGATTTCCTCGTTGCTGACTGTCCCATTGGTAGTGCGAGAATCGAAATAAGGTAATCAAACCATTCAAATGTATTATATTCGATTTGTACATGTCCCAACGTTCTCCAACCCTACCTCCATGATGTCTGCATTCGCAAGCCATGATGCACGATCATGGATCTTCCTTGCCGCGATCGATTCCACTTGAGCTGTGCAGATAAAATGTTAGTTCCGAAATCGAAACACATATGTAGGATGTACTACTAACGTCCCAGTGAAAATCAGATCTCCAGGAAACCGCGTTGTTCCCATTGAGAAACATGATATGAGTTGCTTGACTTTGAATATTGACACCAGGGTCACCCTCCCTCTTGTTTTGTATGGGCCATGACCATCTCTAAGTATTCTACATGGAAATATACGGGCTCAGCCATCAAGATGTATAAGTATTTTTAAAAGAGAAATCGAACTTACCGATCATGGACATTAGAATTCCACGTCTGCCCATCGTATCTCCAAACCGGGGCGCTCCTCCCCCAGCTCGGACACCGGGAGGTCAATGTAAATATCCGGTGAGAGCTGAAGATACTGCAATGCCGGCAGGAACTCTTCATCCCTCTCTTCACCCAGAAGAGCGTACATGACAGGGGACGCTTGATCGCTATCACACCCATGCAAACAGAGCTGTTGCACGGAAGGAGGGATAAGATCTGCTAGACTGCGTCCATAGAAGAGATCCGTATTGTCCGTGGGAAGGGATAGTGCCTGCAAAGTACATTGAGAGCGTTGGAGAAAGCGTCGCATAACCTCCACATCCAATTTCCCTCGAATGTGGAGAGATTGAAGGGCTGGAAGCTCGAGATGGTCCAGCAGAACGCTCACAGATCCATCCAAGTAGCTACTCCCGCGAAGGGAGAGATGCTGCAGGTTCTCACGGCGTAAGATCCCTCGAGTTTCCATCTCCTCCGAGTCCGCGTTCATCCAGAATACGACCCTCTCTGCATTTGGAGCTTGCAAGAGCATACGGAAGCACTCTTCAGGAGTACATCCAGACCACTCGAATGAGGTTGATAGGGTCTTGACCTGAGGAGGAATTCGTAGCTGAAACGCTTCGGCTTCAGTCCCATGGAACACACCACCGTGACAACAGAGAAACTCCAGTGCCGGCACGTTCTCAAAGAGCTGACGATATGTAGCCAATACTGCATCCCATGGCCTGGGTAAATGATCACTGACGTCAAGGTACAGGATCCGCAGGGATCTCAAAAATGGTATCATGTCAGGGAAGGCTGCAAACAGGCCTTCTCCTGCAATTAGGAACGCTCTCTCCCAGCGGTTGCATGAGGCAAGCACCATNGGACGGGCACTCTCTGGGATACATGCCCACCCGGATTCCGTTAAAGAAACCGTGAGAGGATGCGTGCCAGACCGAGCGATCTGTAAGGAAAGGAAGCGCGAAATTGATTGGGGAGATTGTACATTTTCGGCTGAGTCGTTGAAGAAAGAACCCGCACAACAGATCTCAGACCATAGTCGGTGATAGTTTAACGCGACCGTGCGCCAGCGGCTGCTGACTTGGGACAATGCCCACCGCGTGTCCTTACGAGAATCGTAGGAACTATGATAAGTTTTCGTCTGACTGAACGTGTTGGAAACAACATTTCCAAGCAGGATGGCTTGGATTATCTCTGTTGGAAGGCGACGGATAGGGTGAAGAGCTGACTGGTACCGCGCACGTTCGGCATCCAAGGCCTTACGTTGACAGTATAAATCCTGAAGAGATTGTTCTGTGTCGCGTATTTGATCGTCGAGAGCCTGCGCTTCACTTTGTTTGACGAGTAGAAGGTCGCGAAGAGTTGGAATTTCGGAATCCAAAGGTGGTATGTTGGTCGATAAAAGTTGTTGAATCCTCTGAGAAGACGCGTTAGGGACGGCAGATAGATTCATGTTGGCCTGAAARAGTGTCAGTATCTACACTCGATGTAGCTATCCATGGAAATAACATACCCTACACKCATACAMAACGTCAGAGCTCGTAGACCTACTCTCTGTGGTGGTTGAGACTTGAGTTCTGGAATGATCTGTGTTGCGTCTTACGGTGAGACGGGCCGATTGCCGGACTCGAGTTTCAAGCTGACTAATTTGCGCCACTACTGTGGCAAGAATCAGCTTCGATACCGATCCAGTAAGAGGTTTGTTCTCCAAGTATCACACGTAGACCAACGGCTTAATTCCATGTGCATGTGAGCACACCCAYAGWCTTTTTTGGGACAAACGTAGTCTTCCTTCTGGAGGTTGACCAKGTGGTGYATGATTCTCATAACAATATTCAATGGCAGCGCAMYTGCTTCCTTCWTCCRTTAYRGGAAKATMAAGYTCAAGTTATGTTTATCATCAAYTTSCAGTWYCTATSATCKGGATCAATGCAMCAGTACAAGGAYCTRYAGTRTSGCGAATTCCTGGTTAGAATAAAGGGAGARGTAAAGCTTTTCTACTCTTTTTGGTCGAGCATTGTTGCCTTTGTTTCCTTGTAATGGGCAGSAACTATGCCTKGCTTGATATATATTAGATANCTACNNNNCTACNGAAACTACTGAACCCAACCTCTCCTCTGCACTTACATCGTACATCACCTCTCAGACACAATCATGGTTGAATCATTCGACGATGTATACAGCCAAATCCCCTTCGGACCATCTACCCTATCCCCYGAAGGSTTGACTCTATTCAACGACTCCACAGTGTTCAATACCAARTTCAATATCACCATCAYYTCCGARCTCTCAGACTACTCGACCGCGTCGAAGAACGTRAARGTGTTGCAGATGCTGCTCGAAGACACARCKTCCTCTGAYACCRATCTATGGTTTAGATTGAGTGTTTCCCAGCCRAGCCACTATGCGCGCAAGATCCTGGAGTTGTTGATCARCTTCGCCTCACGATGGAGTCGAGTCTCCCTCTCCATTCCTCGCGAGCTGTTCCCTCTACTCGACAGCTGCAAGMGATTCGAGAGGCTCTACGCAATCGAACTCTGCGGCCCCAGTCRCGARSGTTAYGGAGAYCCATTCAACGGTCCTAGGTGGCAGCTCGGGGGACGAAACCTGCGTTTCGTCTCTATCTCTGGCCCAGACGATCTGAGGAAACGTCTGCGCTGGACCTCGCTCACTCATTTGCATCTGCAGAACCACGAATTCGCTCATGTCAGATCAACACTGGGCTCCACGCTCCAGCTTCATACATTGCACATCGACAAATGCTTCGGAGATCCATATCCCGGAGAGGCAGATATGGGCGAAACCAAGCAAGATGTGATTCGGGAGGTGCCGAAGATTGTACATAGCGTGGTCCGTGATGTGAAGCTGACAGTGGATGCGGGACGCCACTCCATTTCTGATCTGAAGACCTGGCAACCACTTGCCCGCACTGCTGAGCGGAAGAGTATCCTGTTAACACTGAA
>LBLO01001057.1:0-12006 GCA_004354395.1 Chondrostereum purpureum
GTCCTTAGCTCTGGTTCCCGCATGCTTGACCTCTTGTTCAAGCTGTTCTCTCAGTTTCCCAACGCGCGCCCTGACCGTTGGCTCGGGCCCCAGGATAGTATGCGAAGTCGCTGCTGAAGGATCCTCGAAGTTCCTGATTACTTCGACCTCCACCTAAAACAGAATTAAGAACCGGTCGTGTTCACGTAAAACGTTGAGACTTACCTCTTCTCCAGGGCCATGTCTTCGCTCTATGACTTTGTGGGGTCCTTCCTGCCACTCAGACACCGTTTCCACGTCATCAGTACCCCTATCCTCGTCCGTCTCATTGCGTTGTATCGCAAGCTGGTCTTCCTCATCCTTCTCCCTCTGAGTACTGCTACCACTGCTGGTTTGCTCAGGGCTATCTTTCTCAACTCCTGCTTCCAAATCGGCGTCGGGGTCTCTGTTGACAACGATACCCTCCCCTCCGCGCTCCTCCTTTCGCACCATGTTGGTCCAGTCCGGACCTGGTGCTGTCTGCCCACTGATGCTGACATCGCGACGCGACCACGTGCGAGAGACACTATGGACGCGTCTGCCGAGCGAGAACCCAGGAATTGATAGACCGTGTACAGTGATAGAGCACAGTACCAGGAACGCAACAATGGGCTGTATACTCTGAGCCAAGATCTCATATTGTTCCGGTGTATTTTCCGTATGGTTGTCGTGCA
The DNA here is from genome assembly GCA_004354395.1 of Chondrostereum purpureum. NCBI lineage: Eukaryota > Fungi > Basidiomycota > Agaricomycetes > Agaricales > Cyphellaceae > Chondrostereum > Chondrostereum purpureum. The sequence continues at coordinate 693 of LBLO01001057.1, forward strand.
AAACCTCTGCTGCCAAAGTAGAAATGAAAACAGCACCTGCAATAACATGGTTGACTTCAATTCATAGAGGAACGAAACAGGGAAAATGAAAAGACCTACCAATACCTATTGGTCCGAAATGTCCACTAAAGACGGCCTCTCTGAAGGTYTTTATATCAGGAATCCACCTATAAAGTGCTATCATAATTGGCAAACGCTTCAGAAGCATGACGCAAATCGCGATGACGATCAGTCGCCACACCTCCAATCCAATATCCCCGTTGGTGAACTGCTCGAAAGGCATCCATGCGCCGACATAAACGAACGCAGCGATATTGAACAGGAGATCGATGACGGACGAGAAAGAAGATTCTTCCGTCTGTCGATTAAAGAACCCATCCCATGCAAACGCAGCTCCGCAGGCGAATGCAGAAAGAAGATCATCAGAACCCAAGAGGCAAGTCACACCAATAGTGAGCATGGCCAACGAGACATACTGAGCAACGTAGGAATGCCGGTCGATAAGGTCGTGGCGTTGACAGAATTTCATGAGGTGGCGGAACGCAAATCCTATGGCAACTCCGATAACAGTCCCTAATATGATCTGATCTACAGATAGAAAAATGTGAGCATAAGATGCTGCAGACCACAAAAAGCAGAAGAAACTGAAGCAATGGTAATTGTACTACCCAATGAATCGGGAAAGCTGCCAGATGAAGAATCTACGATTTGAGAGCTGAAAGCCTAGGTCAAACCATTAACTTTTGACCGGGGTGATCTTCCCACATACGGTCATCTGTCGAGGGGACTTTGTAGGTATGAAGCTCCGAAGAGTTGCTCCACGGCGATGACAATGAGGCGGATAACATTGATGACAGGGTTCGTTCAGTCTAGAAGGTAGAGGGGAACTTACAAAGCCATAGAATAAGGAACCAATCACGAATAGCGTTCCCCGTACTCGGTCGGTCGATGATAAGGTAGAGCGCGATATAGAGGAACGGGAATGCAGCGCCATCGTTGCACCCGCTCTCTGCCGCAAGGAGATGGCGCAAATGTGCTGGAACATGTTTGTCCGCATACTTTCCACCAACAATGGCCGCTGCAAGAATAGGATCGGTCGGAGTTAGGCACGCTGCGACCGCCAGAGACGAAACAAAATTCAAGGGAGGTATGAGTGCGTAAATGAGACCAGCGGAGACAAACCAGCCCTAGGTTGTTGATTTAGTAACTGAGAGAAACAGCAAGAATTGTGTGAACATACCCAAGTCATGACCGGTACTAATAGGAAAAAAATACTCTTCCAATGCCTGGCCATGTAGGCTTTTGGAAGCTCGACTCCGATAGCAAAGACACCAATAGCTAGTACAACCCGAGTGAATTCGAGGGTAATTTGGTTGGCAACGTCTGAAGAACCGTCGCCCCAGGATCTTGGATTGAAAGCATCGGCGCCATAAGGACCTAGATGGAAATTGTGAGACGATCCAAGATATGAGCCGCCAAGAGACAGACCGATGATGACCCCGAATAAAAACGCCCAAATTGCTTCACCAATATAGAGCTAAGAGAAAGACCGACGCATAAGAGAGGCTTGGGTTGAAGTCAAGACAGCTAAGCACTACCTTTTCTCGCAGAAATAGAGAGAACATGCCAAACTAGGCAATTGTGTATCAGGATCGGGGGCTTCTGTGAAGACCCAAGCGACTTACAAGCACGATGAAGCCACCAAGACATGTGTAGGCAATGTGTGGTACAGTTACTTCAAACTAAGGCAATAATGAGTACTTTGTCGTTTGGGAAATACGTGTTTGTAGCTTGCCGGATGGAAATACATGGCATTATATGGTCGTCCAGGTCGTCAATAGTTGGAGGTACACTCAGCGGTGGGAGTGGAGGAAGGAGAAAGTCTTGGGACTAATTATATGCCGCCAAGACCCGGCCCTGCGATCACTTATTGTCATCAAAGAACCCCGAGTATTTCGCGATTAGTGTGTGACACCGACGGCACGTCATGTCACCGTCCACTGAAAATCCCCCTTGTCGCCCGCATCCTTGTACAATGCCCTGTACTCGGATCGATCTTTCTGCGAAGTAAATATACTGACACTGTGCAGTATCGTTGCTAATGGGATGGCATCCTAGTCTCTTACATAACTAACAACCTTCCGAAGTCCTTTTAATGTCAAAAAATGAGAACCGTGCACGACTCGTGCCCATCAAATCGCTACCATAGCTGTAGGCTAGAGAGCTCTAGAGAGTATATTTTCATTTCGTCATCTCCCCTGGCACCCCTTCTCACAGGCAAACGTTCCAGACGCAGTGCTACCTCCTCTGATCGCGAAGTCGACCAAAGCCCTCACTTGAAAAGGTAATTTAGGTTTCACGTCTGAATGGAGACATATGAACTGAAGACTCTAGCCTTGCTTGCAGTTCGTCTTCACNNNAGTGTTTGGTATCATTTCRACCATACTCGCCTCTGAATCTCCACTTGTTGGTTTCGCATGAACCCTCTCCGAGGAACATGTCCGGGTCCGAGTTTGAGGCGCTAGAACATGATATCCTTGAAGCATCTTGATTCTAGCATGTATTCACCCTTTCCAGCGTCGGAAAGCTTACTACGTCATCTCATTTACAGTGCGGTGTGTGCGCGCCTCTCTTTCACCTTCTCAATAGCACTCTCTACGGGAGCATAACTTACCTCTGAGTCTCTGACCCTGTTCATGTATTGAGTGCAGAGATACTTAGCCTTCGTGAAACAGCGCAGCTGATCTACTAACATAAGGCACATTAATGCCCCCCCTGTGATTGCTCAGTATGATATACTTACGTTCTTTGTATCTCRCTAAGTCGCRAACGGGTTCCCATAGGTTCCCATGCACCTGATGGAAATCTTCAGAGACCACTAGATTTCATTTTGCCAAAGCATCCTTGGCATCCACCTACCAGTCGAAAGGGTCGATAACGATCAATGAACATGGTTGCCTATTCAATCATCCTATCGTCGTGTTTGAGTTGCTCAGCGGCGAACGAAGAGTTGCTCAAGGTTAATTACATGGCTCTATCCATTCAGTGACATTATTCCTCTACTTACCTCTGTGTGCTTCTGTAGGGATACTCTTTTCGTGAATCCACAGCAATCGATTGCAAACATTGCTTGGAGTATCTTGCTCTGACTTGCCACTCCATACACTGGCTCAAGTTCACACACATGATGCGAACTGTCATTATGGATGCGGGGGNCTACAGCCCACCCCCCAAGGTAATATAGCTAACTAGCTTCCAATAAGGATTGCTCTCTCTATACCCTGTAGAACGTGTTCAAGGTGTGTTTCTGAGAGGTATTGGTATTCTGGCGCCCCCAACCTGGGTTGACCACAAACCGCAACTTCAGAAAGCTTGCCCCCTAATATCTATCAACAATGGCTCGGTAGCTACCATACTGCTTAGGAAGTTTACTTTGCTCTCAAAGGCTTTCCGGGCCTTTGACAACATCGCACCTTGTAAAATCCAATGCTACCCTCTGATTCCATGGGATTATTGTGTCTCAGTAGCCAATCAGATAGCATTTTCTCCCGCTGCAACGGGTGTTGCAGTGGCCCGACTCGGAAACTGTGTAGAGAGAGAGATAATCGGCTCGGGATGAGATATCAGCTCACAAAGCGATATATAAACTGTGCAAATACTTCGTTTTCTTCATATCTCAAACCTGCAGCCCCACATGTCGACGTCTATCTTGATCGTTTTAACGCTAGTGCTCTGCAGCATACCAATTCTCTACCATCTACTCCCCAGAGAGTTGTCTAATGCTGAGCTTGTTCTTGCTCTCAAGAATCCAAGGGTAGATGCTAAGCTACAGGGCACAGCTGTGATCTGCGGCGGGAGGTGAGTACCCCATTGGCTCTTGCATTTGTCAAGGCTGAGTTCATACCTTTCTCCCCCGACAAGCATCTCTGGCATCCTTGCCGCCAAAATATGCGCACATCACTTTGAGCGGGTTATTATCGTCGATCCTGAGTTTACCAAAGTTCAAAATGGCGGCGACCGATCCCGGATTGTTCAATTTCGTTCGGTACACGGTGAGCACTGTTGTGTCATTCTACTACCACTCATTGAATTTGATTTCTTCTCTTCCCTCAGTTTTTTTGCATCTCTTCATTGCTGGTCTCCGAACTCTCTGGCCACACATCGATAAACGTGTGGAGGAACTCACGGGAGACAAGTGAGACAAATTTTGATTCGTTTAATCAAGCACTTATAGGTTGATGCTTCCGCAGAAATATATCTCCCTGTGACAACAAAACTCATTATGACGGTGCAATGATCAAACTCCCCACAAGCTGCATGGATATCAGCCCCTCCCGGACACTTTTTCGATTCGACGCTCACAGATGGATCGAGTCCTTCAAAGCTTACTCGTGGAGTCTCCGAACGTTGAACCGAAAGATGGACTCATTCGGCAAGCCACTTGCTCACTGGATAAAACCCGTTTAAACACCTTGGTTATGCGGGACAACGAGGGCAAGAATGTGACTATAAGCAATGTCGATCTTGTCATCGGTGGGTGACTTTTGCTCCCCATGATGTGGACCTGACTGGATTTCTCTTCATCTCAGACTGTACCGGTGCTTCTCGATCTGGCGTAAAATGGCTACAATCTGCGGGTTGTCACCTCCCTGAAAGTGCGAAGTTCATCTACGACACTGGTATGCTCTATGTAACGGTCAACTTGACTCCCCCACCCGAACTTGCCGACGCATTTATGATTCCTGAATACATCACTAAGGACTACTCAGCGACGATCTATGTGCACCAACCTAGCGATCCTGAGGAGACCACTTACGGTGTTTACAAAGCGGACAACGGTGTCTGTACGTCAAACTTTTGTGACCTCTTSTGTAAAGACCTCTCATGAAGTAACCCAAAGATCAACTCATCTACACCAGTTACGGCAGTCATAATGAACTCCCTAGGACTGTCGATGAGCTGCTCATCCCTGGGGCGCTCCCAAAATGCCCTGGATGGCTCTTCAAGATCCTGGAATGTCTCCTGTTGAATGGCTCCCCATCATTTGAGCAAGTCAAACTACGCAAGTATTTGTCCAATCTTCTAGTATGTTTTTAAATTAATTGACTTTGTTTTAGCCCCATGCTCTCTCTACAGATATGAAGATATTCCCAATCTCCCTGCGAATTTCATCGCTCTAGGAGATTGTGGTATGAAGGCGAATCCTAAATATGGGTAAGAACTGCGTGCATCCTGATAGCCATTACGAGCCCCTGACACCAAAACAGACAAGGAATGACGAAAGCCATGATATCGGCTGCTATATTGAACCGGTCTTTGCAGAATTGTCCCTCCCTCGAATTCCTGAAAGGGGACTTCTCTCGGAATTACTTCAAAGAGGTTTCAACGCGTACAGACAGTACTTGGTGAGTCTCCRTGTGGAGGGTTACGCAGATAGGTCATTGATTGTGTGTCTGGTAGGGATGAAGACAGATACATCGGTGAGTTGCTTCGCTATATGTCTAGAAACGGCCGTTGAAATAGGTGACAGATTATGGACACGCCGCTACTGTACCTGTGCGGGGAGAGAGTCTCAGCGATGGAAAGATGGTGCGGTGGTTTGTCGACAAGATGCTGCGGGCATCAACCAAGGAAAGTCGGGTATCACGATTAAGCATTTCCTGTATAACTAATATCGTGGTGTTTAACAGGATGAGAAAGTTGCATCCACTATGTGGCAAGTAACTCATTTCATGCGCCCTAGAAGCGACCTGTTGCACCCAGCAATTCTCTGGGGTATTTTGAAACACAACCTTCTGTAAAATATTGGTTGGAGTATTCTGGGGCTCTTCCGAATGTTCTTGTGCCTGCATGAAGATAGGAATACATTCTTAAAGTTTACATAGGGGATTTGGTTTATGCCGACCTCAACTGATCACAATTTATATACTGTAGACAAGGACAATTAGGACATATCTTGCGTAAAATCGAGAGAAGATTCTTACCGCAGGCACCACTACTTGGCTTTGTCGCGAATATCACTTCACGTAGCTCCTCCCCTTCGAGATTCTTATATGGGGCGTACCCATTCTTTACCTTCTCTATGAATGTCTCGACCTCTGACTCTGCGACTAGAGATACAGTGCAACCTCCCCATCCGGCGCCAGTTACCCTGCTACCGATTGCACCCGCCTCTCTCGCCAATGCCGTTAATTGATTAATTTCAGGACATGAGCACTGGTATAACTTATCGCAGCTCTCCTGCGATTCATTCATGACGTCGCCGAGTTTCTGATAGATATCTGTTGACCAAGCGTCTGCTACAGCTGCGTCGAGACAAATCTGTCGGAAGCGTAAAACACGTAGAGCTTCTTCATAGACGTGTTTTGCGCGTTTGTAGAGCTGGAAATGGGTTGCTTCCACTAGAGCATAAAGGTTTAATCAATTATCGAGAGGGATAGCTGGTTGCAGCTCACCCTGGACCCATGAAAGATACACCCGATTGAAGTGCTCATTAGACATCCCCGAGAGCTCAACCATCTCTTCCAGTGTCACACCAGTTTTACCGTTCGATGGTTTCAACCCCTCGACCTCTTTCAGTATCGCTTCCAACGATTCGACCAGCTTTTCCACCGTGAGCTCATTCTCACCCTTGTCTCCTTCACCTCCTAAACGTCCAAGGACTTCGCGCAGAGTGATCTTCTCGTCGGTACCTACGGCGACTCCTAATCGCTTGGCCAAGATGCGGGCACCAACAAGGGTTTCAACTACTCGGAGGTTATAATTCGTCTTTGCTGTCACAGCCTTGTCAGATACTACAAGGGAGTTGGCGATCACGAAGACAGCATGAGGAGGAAGGGGTACGGGAGTAGCGGCAAGCCGAGGGAAGAAAGTGATGTACAAGGCAGACGCAGCGTTGCAGACCACAGAGGCAGCTTGATCCATACTGCTCAAAGAAGTGAGAAGATGAGGTACCGGAATGCAACTTCAACTCACCCTCCAGAGTTTACCCCTACACGCTTCTCATTCTTTACAGCCATCTCGACAAGTTCTCCTTTGGAAAGTTGTGTTCCATTCCCTGTCAAGTTCGGCTCCAACTGTTAACTTCGCTCAATGGGTGCGGGGTTGATTGGCAGTGCGAGTACTCACTTTCCCGTTAGCCGCCAAGAATGCGAGAGTACTGGCGACCACCATGGCTGCGCTTGATGAGAGACCTGAACCGGCAGGCACTGTTCCAGTAACAAGTAGATCGACTGGGACAGGATAGGTAGGTGGACCATCAGCTGCCTCCGTAAAGTACTTGTTCAATACACCCTGAAATGTGGTAGTTAGCTTTATTTCATTACTCGAGTGTACATCACATACAAAATATCCCGCTTTGACATAGCTTTCCCATCGAAGTTCTTTTGTATTGATGTCCAAGTGCCATTCCTCTGCATGCACCTCTTCCTCTGGAATATTGGATACGCTTTCTCTCCGTTTGGGAGAGGGGGCAAAGGATTGTCTCGGGTACTTCTTCAATAAGTTCTCAGCTACGACGGCGCCCGGAGGTGTAGTCGCTGGAGCACGACGAGGTGCACAGGCAATGAGAATATCCCTCTCAACGGCCGCAGGAAGGACTCCAAATAAACAATAATCGATATGCTCTCCTAAATACACATTCAGCTTGGAATTACGATCAAGGCAGATCGGAAAACAAACCTATAATACTTTACAGAGTTCAATGAAATCCAACACCAAAAGTAGACAAAGAACGTACTTTACTCTCCCAGGGGCCCTGGCAATATATGCGGGCTTCCTTCCAAATCTTTTCTCGAACTCCTCTGCGAGGTTATTCCATCGGACAGCATGATTCAAAGATGTTCCAAGATTCTGATATAAATCGTTTAAGTTGGTGTATACGGGGACCGGAAGTTCTGCAGCCATCGAAATATCCTGCTTGTAAGGTCAATAGGTTGATAAAGAGGAACAGTGGATCCGCTCGGTTTAAAAAGAAATCCAGACGATGGGCGTACGGTAGAACTTTGAGGTCCGCAAGTGCAGGCTCTTCGGACCGTTGCTCCATGTGATCCTGTTTCTTTTCTCACTAAAGCTGCTGTGAAATGACCATTGGTTGGCCTGGAGGGCCGCTAGGATTATCCGTCGATAGACTGATGCCTGAGTAGCAAGTAAACATGGTTGTCAAAGACCGTGTCAACGTGCCAAGAGTGAATACCGTATTCGGCGACGCTATATCTAGCCGAAACGTAAACCTCCGATGCACAATGCGGCGTTACAGACAAGTTACAGATAAACAATATACATTATCGATATATACACGATTTCCTTCATTTTCTGTCGTTCCGTAGGGTCCTTGGTTTTGTCACTTCCGTGGTGCTTTGTAGCGGATGTCACAACGAACGAAGTTATGATACAGTTCTTCTTCAGTCAGCAACGTATCGTCTTTTTCCTTGTTCGCGGGGTCAGTGAAAGCAGACAAAATCTCGTGGAATTCAAGGAATGCGGCGCCTGTAGGAAAATAGAATCAGCAAAAGTTCGAGCACTCCAGGGCTTTACTAACTTCCTGGGGTATAGCCATCCCCCTTCTGACCGGATCCTCCGTGAGTTTTCTTCCTAGATGTGGCGGCTGGGTTTGCCCTGCCGTTGTCATAGAACATCGCGCCAGTTTCTGGATTCGAATAAAATTAGGCATGTGTACGTGCTAGACAAGAATTACTCACGGTTGGACTCAAACACAATCTTCAATCCCGACTTCTCCGAGGATAATTCAACCAAAGAGTCTAGCTCCTTTGCCCCCGGGGTCAAGAGATCTTTCACAAGGTCAAACTCTGGGATTAGGCTAGAGAATGGCACCCTTCGAGGTACCGTCTCTGGACGAGTCTTGAACACGTAGAAATCATCTAGAGGAAGACTAGATGAGCACTTCTACCGGTTGACGGTCCGGCGGGATCTAACGAAACGACCATACTGTAGTCGTAGGACCCACCGTATCCTCCATCTGGATAGTTATCACTGATCTTCTTCCCATCGTGTTTATGAACTGGGGCATCAGCTACGGAGGTGTACTGGCCCGTGTGAAGATTATCAACATCGCGAGCAACAATGCGATCTGCCTAGGATGACCAACGGATATCTGTGTAGTTGTCACACATTACCAATGAAGTGCACACACCTTGATCAGAAGATTGTGGTCCATGATTGAGAGGGAGTCCGGTCCGTCTTGCAAGCTTGCATTGAGATTGAAGCCCCAGTGCTAGTAATAGCACACTTTAGCCACATTGCACGGAGCGCAACATCGTCAACCACCACTGACCTGAGTAAGATTAATAGGAGTGACACCTTTGTCTAACTTAGCGCGATAAACGTAGACAACGCTGCCTAAGCTGGATTCCTCTCCTTCGGTCTTCGGGGCCGGGACTAAGGCTACCAGCACCTCAACTTTGAGGGTTCCGGGATAACCTTGATCTCCGTCGGGTGATACAAGCCGGAAAAATGCATGAGAGCTCTCCGATGCTGGCTTAGACAAGTACGACAACTCGGCAGTAGAGAAGAGAGTAGGAGGGTTAGATGGCCCGAGATGCTCCCAAGGAACGGCATCGAACCCTGTTGGTCCGCCATGCAGCGATACACGAGCATTCTCTTTGGGACTTGGTGAGATCTAAGAAAGTACATCGGCAATCGGTCTAACACACCATTTGGTTGGGYGGTAAAGCTAGCTTTGAACCCCTTTCTCTCCAATTCATGTGTCCCAACAGGGACACGGTTGGAGTACCGCCCAATGATGGTATTGATGTATTTCTTCAATAAATGGTCTTTGGGATCCTCTGGTCCAATTAGGATATCGTGCGACTGTTGCATTTCTCAGGGAAATAATGAGATGATCCCCAGTCTGACTAACCTTTCCATCGACCTGAGCAATTAATCGATGAAATGTCAATCCATGAGGTAGAATCTGGCACTATGGTGAGGGCGAGTTGCGACATAGCGAGGGACCAGAAACATACCTCGAGCGAAAGCGCAGGCACAGGAGAGGGAAGTGTTAGAACGACAGGGTTGAATTCAGACATGGTGGTGGTAGTGGTGAACGTTCAAGCAAAGCAATACTCGGATGAAATAAGTACTCCAGGGATGTCACTTGCCCAGGAGAAACGGTCCGCGATATCCGCGAGCTGTATAGGTGTGGCCCTCCGAGAATCTTCCGGCACGTTGGATTTCACGCCACAGGGAGAAAGCCAAGAGCTTATGCACTTTCATTGAATGCATATCCTTACATCGGAAGGCAGGTGCATTGTATTGCATTGTAGTGGTACTAACTACATGAGCGGGAAACGGGTAAACCACACGGGTACTGGATTCAAACTCCGAAGTCTAAGTACTGTAGCTTGCCGTTAGCCATCAGTCAGTGGCAAGTGCTACTAGTCTACTACTTGCGCTCAACTCAACAACCACGATACTCGTCCTGCCGATGCATTCTCCACCAACATCTTCATTGGGTAGATATTTCATAAACATTATTTTACTGACGTGGGCTTAACGAGAGTTCGAAGATATTGAAGATATCCTGTTGTGCTCACAATGCAACCACACGTTGAAGGCAGAAACAGCATCCAAACATATTTCGCCATTGACTGCCCTCTCATCCAATTACCACTTTCCCAAAATGACCATTTCTTCTGTACCTAAAACCATAGAGGATTTAGAGCGAAATTTGCATCGATACGAGCAGGAGCACGCTCGCCTCCTTGCTATAACCCAGAGGCTCGAGACAGTCAAACAACTCCTACGATACGAGATGGATGTCTGCTCTTCAATGTCAGCTCCGATACGCAAATTACCTGCAGAAATTCTACTGGGGATCTTTACACTGGCTTCTAGTGCACCTTGTCCTACCAGGGAATATCTTGGATTAGACATCATCGATCTTTCCCGTCCCCGGAGTTCTCTCGCATTATTCAACATCTCTCAAGTCTCTAGGTTCTGGAGAGAAATTTCGATGAATACTCCTTCTCTGTGGTCTACAATATCCGTTGATCTTACGAATGCCACTAAACTTACCGTGGGCATGGCCAAACTCTTTCTGGAACGTTCCAAAGACATTCCTTTGACTATTCAGCTTGACTGCGAGTCTGCAAACTCACTGGAAGCCGACGATCCCTCTGCACTTGTTATCGCTGAAATTATGCGCCACTCTCACCGGGTACGAGATGTGCGTTTATTCGGTTGTGTCTTTGCCCTTGACAGTGATCATTTGACGGAGGACTCGGAATTTTATGCTTTACCCCCTGTCTATCCCATGTTAGAATATATGCATCTCGCCACATACGCCACGTCCTGC
>LBLO01001058.1:0-11993 GCA_004354395.1 Chondrostereum purpureum
CCGATGAACCAGACATTTGGCAGCCTACAAATGTAATGAATGGGGGCTGAACATTCATCCCATTGGCATGGGAAATATCAGTTCCCGCTGCTCGTTTATTCCGCAGATGTTTCTAGTGAGTGCGGGGCAGACAGTGGAGTCTTCAAATATAGCTTTCTGGTGGGTCTTATTTGGAGGCTATTAGCTATTTTGCATAGGGCTGTCAATTGGAGCTTTCCGGGGCGTATTCCCGTCGCAGTTTCTATTGGGTGCGTAGGTGTAACTNGTGGCAGGAGGGGGGACTATGCGGTGTGATGTCCGATCCTAAATCGGTGATTTTGGCGAAGTTTGTCAGGGCAAAATTTGCCCGATTCCATACGCATTAGGATCAGGTTAGCCAAAAATGGGCGAAAATGGTACGCCAACTCGATCTATGATCCTTCACAGTGTATAGCAAGAGATAGAGCCTATACAGCGGCATTTATCTGTAAAAAGGTAAGATATATATTCTTGCCATATTACAGGACTGTAGTTTGACTTGCCCGGGCTCCAAATTCATCGAGGGTTCCAGTATTGGGAGCAGTGGTGCCACATCGGCCCACATGTCCGACTTGGTAGTGGGTCACCGAGGGTGCCTCGACACCTAAACTTTGACGGCTTTCTGTACGCAGGTGGATCGGAGTAGGTCCCCGACTGGCCCTTCCTATACGTGGAAAATATCGGACTTGATGGCCATTTTGTATGATCTCTGTACACATACGGATCGTACATACGGCCAAATCTACATCGATTCCTGTACGCCTNCAGGATTGGACATCATACCGCTTAGTCCCCCCTCCTACTGTGGCGCGTTCCGGATAATGATGTGGGGCATCGGAAATGTTTCGTCTATACTCAGAGCTGTTGGCACGAGGATGAAATGAGGAAGTAGAATTCCATCAGGACCACATCTACATTCTAGAAAATATATGTGATCTAACTATGCTTGTAGATTTGGCAGCCATGATAATTAGACTATGATGAGAATGGTAACCTGAGGGAAATTGCGGCAGGATGCAAATGAATAAGGCCGGAGTAATGTGACGTCAGTCACGGCAAAAACCGAGTTAGGGTTGTGTTATCAGAATCCAGATTCGCAAGTTGACGGCGACTTGGACCACCACTCGCCTGCACGCACCCTTTCCGTGACGGCCATGTCCCTCCCCGAAGAATCGAAAGCCGAAGAGTCGAGCTCAACGCCGCCGCCAACGTCCCCAACGTCCGCAAAGCCGCCGACAGCTGCGGCATCCCCCAAGATCGATGCTAAGCCACCCAGTCCGCCAGCGACTCCAAAGGAATCAGAACGAAAGCCACCTTCTGCGCCGGAGAAGGAGGCCTCTCCAAAGGGAAAACAGGTGCGCTCACTTAACCCCCTTTCTTCCCCGCACTCGTGCCTGACTGCAAGTCACATTTTTCCTCTTTTTCTCTGTGTTTTCTGCCTTTTTTTCGATCGCCGCTCTCTACAGCCATATGTTCCCGTCGTGACGAAAGCAACAATCGATATGGAGAACTTTCAGCAGATTCTCGACCTTGACGAGGAAGATAGCCATGAATTTTCGCAGGGAATGGTCTGGGCATACTTCACTCAGGCGAAACAGACCTTTATCGATATGGATAATGCACTGTCAGTGCTCTCTGCCTATTCCACTATTGTTAATGCAGTATGCTGATATTTGTGCCTATAGAGACGCCAAGGATCTCAAGAAGCTATCCGATCTAGGTCACTTCCTCAAAGGGTCCTCAGCTGCCCTCGGCGTGTCTCGTGTGCAAACGACGTGCGAGAAGATCCAGCACGCTGGAGAACTCAGAGATGACGCAGGAAGTGTCACTCTCTCGCCTGATATCGCTCTAGATGACATCACAAAGCTCCTTGCAGAGAGCAAAGCGGAATATACTGCAGCAGAGGGCTGGCTCAGGCAATGGTATAAGGATGCTGGTGTTGAGGGTGATCCAGAAGAGTGATCCTCTCTCTCTCTCACGCATTCTGATTTGCTTCCATCCTGGCTGCGTGGCAGGCGAAAGAACGAAGACGAAGGAAGGAGAGAGACGATGGTGACTTTGGATACACATCGTCCCCAACGACTTCATTCACCCATTGATCACCAACACACAACCTTTTTCCCTCATTACGCGCTTTATGGACACGAAACACTGGACCACCCACGCATCTGTCGAAATTCCTTTCTTGTAAACACTTTCTCTGTTCTTCTTAGCCGCATCATATTCTCCTTGTTTGTGCGATGGTGACATCGGCGGGCTGCGATGTAATTGTGTTGGTCTGGGGAAGACGGTGCGCCAACGCACTAGGAGAGTGGAAGGAGGATCCAACCGTCGCGCCACCCCGTCTCGCCATCGTCGCTCTATTTATCATTTTCTTCTTGTTTGTTTTTTCGTCCCACCCTCAGCCATCCACCCATCTCCCTTTGCATAGGCTTTCGTCGCTCTCTCTGTTCCTCTCGTTTTCCCCAACTTACCCCAAAGATCAGCTATGTATGTACTCAAATTACCCTACTGATAATCTCCCTCACTTGGCTATCACATTTTTNGAATTCTGTATGTATTTCATTCCTTCTTCCATACGTATGTACAAGAAAACAGGTATTTGCAGCACCGTTGCATCGCTCTTAACCCTAATATTCTGATTTCTCCCGTATGGGTTCTGCAAAATGGGCCTTGAGATTGTGGCTGATATTTGTATGGTCCGAGAGCAAGGATTTGTAGAACTTGGAAGCCCGGATTGCTCTGGACAACTCTATATGGTGTTGGGTGGCATCTTCTGTATGTGGTAGGCGGTAGTCGAGATAGTGAAACGGAGCTTCCCGTGCCGTGTATCCGTGTGAGCTCAGTAGTCTTGAAGAGGACCTGTTCTTCTGAGCGTGTTCATATTACTCATGACGCGCGTAGACCCTCTGAGAATCTGCAGATATTTTTGGAGTCGAATTCATACTTACAGAAGAAATATCATTGCCCAATCATTAGAGTACAAAACTGTAAGCAAACAGTGGGAAATACCATATCATGACTTATAGGGAGAACGCTCAGCCAGACTAGTATACGTTGTGGCAGAAGATCTGGTCTCTGTTGGGGTGATTATGCGATTCCAAATATTAAAGCGGAGCAAAAGACGTCTGTTTAGTATTTCTCCTTGAGAACAACGGATAAATGGCTTACTCAAGGCAGAGAAATAGTATAGTTGTCCAGTCAATTACCGTGGCAGCACTGTTGCAAATACCAATTGACCTCGTGCGGGTCATTGATCTATGGAATGAATCCATATTTTCCCGTGTTAACAACACAGATTTTTGTGAAGAAGCTGTTTGTTGTTTAACGGAGGGATGGACTGCTGAGTTGTAACACTTAGCACGTCGAATTCTTCTTGTGTGATGCTTGCCGCATATGGCCCCGAGTGTGGCGCGAAAAACCGGAGGTATCCTAGCCCAAACAGGGACAAATGCTCCGATTCTTTCTATCCGACCTCCATCATCCCCACGTTTATTCTTCTGCTTGCTGTTCTCGCTGTCTCTTTTTTCTCCGAGATATCTGGGGTGTAATACTTATTGCTTTTCTGAGACGCTATGGCGTCTCTAACTGTGCGCAAACACACACTATCTGCTGCATCTTGCTATTTGTCCGCTCATTATGGGTATCAATCTTCAGGATTTTGAAAGAACGTTGAAAGAGGTCGTTGGGGCGAAAAGGCTGTCGGCGTCGAAAATGACAAAGCTGACGGACATTGCGAAGAAATTGATGGATGTGCGTTAAACGTTCGGCTTTCTTTTCTCTCCCGTTGTATTGACTGTCCCCTCCAATCAGGATGATACACAGCTGGTGTCTATTCTCTACCGTACCCATAAATCCCTGCCCACAGCGGCTAAAGTGTCTAGTCTATATGTTTTTGATGCACTGTCTCGAGCTGCGAGACACTCGGCCAACAAACATAGTCTTATCGCTGACCCATCCTCCAACAAAGGAAACGCTGCCACATTCCTGTTGAAAATTGAGGGCGTACTAGACGGCCTCTTCCAGGACATGATGTCTACAGGTACCACCGAAGCAAAGGTTAGTTTAGATCCCGAAGCACTGACCGACACCTTGTTCTATACACCTCTCGTGTTTTGTATCTACCCGGAGTCCGGTCGGATTCGACGGCCCAAAATACCTGCCTGTGTAGAGGTACCATCATCCTGTAGTCCCAATTTTGGTTGTTCTTCTATCGGTACACCAATCGACCAGTGTCCTAGTGGTCCCCCCATGGACAAGCAGACTGATGAAAGTTTGGTAGTGGGACAGTGGGTGACGATGCACGATAATAACCCATATGATAGCCAGGCTAATGCCGCGCGCATCGATAGCTACAGCTAAGATGAACAGGATGCGCAAATGGTGTATGCGTGCTCCAAAGCACGGTCACATGATATTGCCAGACAATTCTATTCCGATTTGTTTTTCGTCTTTTCTGTGTCAATCGTGAAAGAGAAACCTGTTCCTGATACACCGTCTCGTTCAATTTTAGGAAAAATGTCAGAAAATCTTGGACATATGGGGGAAGGGAAGCACGTTTTCGCCCGCGGTGCTATCGAGGTTGCAGGGTATCATGAAGGGAGAAAACAAAGTCGCAAAAGGTGCCTATCTTCTCTACATTCTTTGTCCGCTAAGTATCCGCTCCCCGTGCAATCCCATTCCTTGTATTTCTACTGTGTCTAACGTAAATGCTAAAATACAAACTCTGGTTTTTGTCTGGTAGAACATACGCCTGTGTCAACGACGCCTCAACCGACCACAGATCCTAGGGTAGCTGCTGCTCAGAAAACGACGACGCCTCCGGTCCCTCCACCATCGACTATCACACCAACAACGTCCACTCCGCCGACCGCTTTTTCAGACCCACAAGCAGCACTGCTTGCACTATTAACTAAAGCTGCAAGCGTAGCGAATGCGACGTGGGTATTTTTCCTCTCGTCTCCTGTGAAGAGGCGTAATTGACTGAGCCTCTGAATAGACATACATCTACGATTACGACACCCGTTCTTCCTCAAGGNCCGATACCCGCTCTAGCCCCCCAACTCGCGTTACTTCAGCAATTAACACAAACCGCAAACCTAGCCCAAGCAGGGCCATCGAAAACTCCTCCAAYTAATGGCGGCACCCCTCCAAATTACGCAGGAAACCATATTACCTCCTCTGCGACCCCACCCCCAGGTCGAACCAGAGATCCTCGCCAACCCGACCCTCCAGATCACGGTCGTGGAGGTGGGTATGATGATGACCGTAATCGTCCTCCAAGAGGAGGATTTCGCGGTGGATTCCGGGGGCGTGGGCGCGGCGGCGGTGGCGGTGGTGGGGACTATCATTACCCTTATGGTAGCAGAGACCGTGATGAAAGTCCCCCCNGACGAAGACGTAGTAGTCGATCGAGAAGTCCTCCACCTCGGGATACCAATGGAGGAGCAAGGAGGGATTTGCGGCCATATAGCCCTCCTCGTAGACCTTCGCTAGCACAATCTAGCACTGCTGTCAATGGTGGGACGAAGGATGAATTTGGAAGAGACATCCGACCAGCATCTAAATCACCGGAACCTCCTGCACCCCCGATTGCAGCAGTAGCAGCTTCTCCAGAAGCAGCGGATGTCACAATGGCCCCAGCACCCGTCCCTAATTCTATTCCCACTCCAACTCTCGCTGTCCCAAACGCACCAAAATTGGGTGGCCTTGAAACTTTTAGCATAGCTACATTTGATTTTACAGACCCTACCGCATGGGCAAGTTTAGGGAAGAAGTGGGAAGTAACATACGGAGTGATGCCTTCAACAGAAGAATTAATGGCTTTTGTCATGGCTGCTGGAACAGTTGCCCAGCCGCAGACTCAAATCCAGCCACAGCAACAAACATGGGCTGGATACGGAGCAGATACAGGAATGGGTTACCAGAAAGCTGGGACATGGCAGGGTGGCCATGGCGTTGCACAGGGCGGATTTGGTAGGGGGNAGGGGAGGTGGAATTCAGCAGGTATTCAACCATGGATATCAACAGCCAGCCTCAGAAGCAATCATACTTGGAGGTGCAGAGAGCGTGGAGGAGCCATCCGCTGCTAGTTCTGAGAAGNAGTTCTGCCGGGGGCAAGATGCAGAGAGTGGATGGCCGATGGGTCTTTGTGCGCGACCCTCCGATGGTTTCGTGACCATTTTTATTTCGTAATGTTGTGTATATATGTATTACTCTTCTTTCGAGACCTTTCCTTAGCTTTCAGCTCTTGCTTCGTCTCAGCATGATGTATATTCTAGATCCTTATTAGGATTTCTACGCGCCATTTTCTGCCGGTTGTAAGATATCACTGGAGTAGTCCTAGGCTGGTCCTCTTCTAGTATGTCCTTAACAAAGCACCCATAGATAATGTATCATGAAAGATAGATATCATGAGCTTAATTCTGGTCTGAAACTATCCAGATGACTTGTAATTATTCAATGCAAATGGTATGTATTGCTTGGAGTGGGTGGACGACACTGGCTCCCTCTCAGGCTTGTYAAATTTGAGAAGTTCACGCAAGCAGAGGGGACATTTTTGATACCCTCACTGTGATCAATTCCAGGCAGTAGGATGAAAAGAAATTAAGGGAAATAATACGGTACGGAAGACTGGCCTCCAGAATCAACACGAAGTACGTTTATAGATTACGGAATTAACGCACCAGAATGAGATTACTTCTTCTTTCCCTTCTCTTTCTTCTTCTTTATGTACTGACTTGGGTCAACAATTTCTCCCTGGTATTCTCCCTCTTGAACACCGGCCATCCAGTCAATGTTCTCTCCTTGACCACCCATTCCAATGAACTTCTTGTTAAACCTGCCAAGTCTACCCGTAGACGAAGCCTCGTTCTCTAGTGCCTGCTCGTCTGCCCACATGCTCGTATTCCATACGGGATTGTTTGTGAGGTCTCTGGTGAGTTTAATTGTACTTCTTGGAGATGTTGTCCAATGTGTGAATGAAGAGCCGTCTGCTCTTATAACGAGCTGGGGAAACTTGGGCACGACTGGTTGGGAAGCACTGGTGCCCGTCGTTTCCATACGTGGGTTCGCCCGTATGGTGAGGATGAGACATTTCGGGTTTGAATTTGTGCGAATGGGCATCTCAGCGACGCGCTGGAGAGTGCTGGCCGCATTTGTACAACCCGACGTGGTTTTTTGGGAAGGAACGACGGGCACCGAGTTCGTGATCCAAACTTGTGTTCCCATTCCCCGGCCCGGGATTTGTGGCGCTCGATACTTTGAGTGCTCTCCCATCCACAACATGAACCAACCCGTCATAGCACACTCACATCGTCTCTACGTACAGTATAGGTCACAAGAGAGATGCTATTATCATATTTCGGCCATACGACAGCAAGATGATCAGAGTCAGCTATTATTGTTGATTCTGTCTTCACATGTATCCTACTACTCCTCGAGGGAACTATTATCTTATCCTAGCTTTTAAGCAGGTTTATTCTTCGCAAAGCGGTTTGAATAGTACTTCTAAGAATAGATTCTCATATAGTTTCCCACTAAAGCACAAGTAGAACCATACTATACATTGGCACAGGTTCTACATCAAACACATAACATTGGAGATATAAGTACAGCACAAACCAAACCAAACCATCCATTTACCCATCTAGTGCACCCAAAGGATGCGCTCTGAGCACATACAATCCAAAAGGTATAACGAGATGGCAAGTACAATCAATAACCATAAAGAGGGAAAGAACCTACCTTGTCAAAGCATCTTCGGCAAACTTCCTATGGTCGTCGTAGTCTAACGACGACCATGGTAATGTGAACGCGAGTGACGTTGATGAGTGATTGCCTGCTGAGGCGGAACACCCAAAGCCAACATATTGATGCGAATGATCCCTTTGTGTGCTGCCTAAAACAATCGCTACATTTAGTGTAGCATCATGAAAGCCAAAAAAATACTGACCATGATCACAATAACATTGTCCTCTGTCACGTTGATATAGTCGAGATCTCCGGGGCCTGTCAGATCGGGAGCCAAACCCTTCGCCACAAGCTGTCCTGGGATAATATCCGCGTAGGCACCCATCTTCCAGCTCGGGTCTATGTGCGCTTCTTTCAAAGATTGGTGGTACGGGTTCAGCAAAGGCTTAAAATTGACCGTATTCAGTACCCCNATCCCCGACCAGGNTCCGTGATCTTCAGGATGCTCAACATACACCAACCTGCTACCGATCGAGAAGGNTCCATGAGAGATGGAATCGGGGGAAGATTCTTAATGATGCACAAGTGCGAAAACTCCTTCCACGAGACCCTCTTGCCCGGTCTCGTCTGACGAGTGAAATAACGATGCATATCAGCGCGGATGATACTCTCACGAAAGATGACCCAGAAGCAGTGAATTGGGGGGCCTTCAGGATGAGCACCCTCTTCAAGCCCTGCAATGAGAACAAAGATACGTGAGGAAGGATTCGGAGTGAAGAGGGCGAGGGGGTCTGGGAAGGGTGGGAAGCCAGGACTCTTGTTGGGCTTCCAAAAGAGGAAGTAGCGAGACCACTGTTTAGGGAGCTCGTATTCCCGGATGAGAACGACTTTGGCAGCATCGGAGATGTCATAGACTCGGATTAGAGGAGGGTCCTGGTTGATACCTACAGCAACTCGATCGCTGAGGAAATCAACATGGCGCTCCTGGAGGACCGTCTGTGAGGTGCTTCAGGATAAAGGTCTGTAGAGAGAGAGCGGAATACATACATGACCAGCAAAGTTTTGCCAATTCACCAATACTTGCATCCATTGATGTCCGGTCGGGCATATGCTGAGCAAAACCTTATTACCAAAGGATTTAACATGGGCAATAGAAGTTGTCGCAGGTTTGCGTAAAGCCACATCCAAGCACCATGGATCGTCAGGAGCACGAGGATGTTTCAATAGATGGCCAATGTCATAAACATTGTGGAAACTCATCTCAGCACGGATAACGGTCGAATGTTTATCGTGGCTGAAGAAATGTATGTCAGTAGAGGCTTCACAGTGAAGTAGGAATACAACATGTACCTGATGGCGTGGAGAATAGCTCTGACATACAAGCCNTCCGAGATGTTCACGCAAGTTGCTTGGGTGCGCCTTCCGGGTGGGAGGTTTGGGGTGGGGCCAGCGGGGCGACTTTAGGTCGACCACACCTTGTTGAAGCGAGTTTGGTGAGCGTGAGCAGTTCACCGGTGTGATCAGCGCGCATTCCACAGATGAGGTCACCATACATGATATGTTCCATGGGAGCCACCACCTGTATTACAGTACGATTGGTAATGAGGAGCTTGTCCCACCCTTCAGCCCAATTTCGAAGAAGCTGGACACGGTTGGCTTTCGGCATAGCGGTGAGCGGCATACTTCCATCTAGCATATTGCAGCCAGCCAATTCAAATTTGTAGATGAGAGATTGGCAGCGAGTAACGAGTGCCCAAACTCTGCGAAAGATCTACGCAATTCATCCCCACCATTAGAGCAAAGAGGCGGAAGAAGGGAAGCCTGAACTCACATGGCAAACTCTCCAAAGGGTAAGAGCGTCTAAGCGCTCCAGAATCTCTATGAGAACGTCGTCAGAGATCCTATAGTGACGGAGAGCAGGGACTTTGTGAGGAGACATATTCCTGTAGTAGAAACTTAGAGCAAGCTGAAACCACAACGTAATCTCATTGCTTTGGAGGACATTTATATGAGGCCCCCAAAGACTACATAACGACGACGGCAAGATGAGAAAAACAAGAGTGATTGTCTTTCGGCGTCTAGCTACAAGGCCAGTAACAACATACTCCAGAGTAGAATTTTGGTTCCCTTATTCTCGCGGATAATTTGAAGAGAGCACAGGAAAAGGCCCAAAAGTTTCCAACAAGAGGGCGCTAGTCCCGTACGATTACATTAAATTGCTTTTGTTCCAGAAATACGATACAAGGCGCTCAGTAACCCTTAGACTTGGTTCTCATGTCAACTGAGCTGAGATTTAGCTTTCTGGAACAAGGTTTGCGAGTAGAATAGAGCACTAGGAAAGGCTGAAAGTGGTAGACAGATTACAATAAAGGCCTTTCGTTGGGATGAGTGTTTCCGTTTTCGTAACGTACGAATTGGGAAGGAGAGCACCAAGGTTCGGGTATGAGTCCGCTATATCCACAGATTTAACAAAGGCAATCGGGAGATACAGCCAGATAATTGTTCTTTTTGTTGTCGCGAGGGAAACATCGAGGGCAAGGAGGATCGACACAAATACTTCCGTTTTTGGGTTGTTGCCCAGGAGGCGGTGGCTGAGTCAGCCTCCATGCCGCGGGTTCGAGCGTGTCTGCAGGGTTCAGCAGCTTGACCAGGGCCTCCATCTACAATAGRCATATTGCTCGGATGGTCTGTAAAAAGTGCGAAAAGGTGCGTTTCTATGGTTATCTTTTGTATTCCACAACTCACAATCATAATCCAGAAATTGTCAAAGGTAGCCGCCCCGGATCCATTCACTTCCAGCTCTAGCAGTATCAAGGATGGCTCCCGTAAAGTAGGCGAGAACAAGTTGCTTGGACACCCCGGAAGAGCCAAGAACCGCTTTCAGGTGCGTTGAAGTTGTAAACTCGGATTTGGTACATGTCGTTAAACCCTCATGTAGCCTTACCAAGGGAAGTGCAAGGATTGCAAACAGCCTGTCACTCAGAATGCCGCKAAATATTGTCATGGTACATACATCATTTCCATCCCTGACCAACCGTTGAGTTCGTTTTCCAACAGGATGTGCATACAAGAAGGGGTTATGTTCCATCTGTGGGAAGCAAATATTGGACACGACGGGCTACGTGATGTCAAGCAAATGATTAGAGGCTGACCAGCCATTACAGCGATACCATGTAGCAACGCTCATTAGTATGTATTTTTCCAGTACAATGTATATGTTAATATCACAGATTCCACCCATACAACTCCTATATCCTTCCTCATGGTTTCTGTAGTAGCATCAGTTGCATCGCTCTCAGACTTGTGCGACCTCCGGCGGCTCGGCTCTACCAGCATTCACTCAGTACTCTGTGGAGCGCTACTCGTGGTGTTCTTGACTATCGGGTGTAGAAAGTGATCTGATGTCCTTATCATGCTTCTGAGACCTCAGGCGATGTCTATAGGGGTTAGTCTATGTCAGATCATATATTTTGTCAGAGGCCATTTTCCTACCGGCTGTCTTTCCTTTCCTTTTCCCATCTCCCTCCAAACCCCGGTGGATCTGTCATCACTTTGAGGTTACATCCGTACAAGTACCGTCTTTCTCGCAGTTTGGACAGATTTCACACGTCCACATCTACTTTCCGTTAACCTATAAAAGGCTCTTAGCCTAATTTCGCCTTCCCAGGTCCTCACTCCTGCCACTCTCTCTTTCTGATACTCACAGACCATACCTTTCGAGTCTCAATCACATTCTTTTATTTCAAACTCGAATCCTTACAATGGTCAACCTTCGCATCCATTGGATCGTTCTCGGGCTTGCTGCGCTCTCCGATGTTCTTGCTGCTGAGATAGACATGGAGGGGCTCCCAGAGACTGGCCTCGATACTTCTGACTGGGTTTCTCGAGAGCTACCCCCTTTGGAGGATATGTGGTCCGCCAATGACTTCCAGATTGCCGCGAAAAACCTACTCACACCGCGTCGCTACGGTAAGTTTCATCTCCCCGGGGAGGTGCGAACAACGAAGCCCACACCATCTCACCGCCGTTTAGCCTCCTACAGAACGGCCGCCCTCGACGAGGTTACATATCAAGCCAACTTGAACATATGGAAACAAATCAGACTAAACGGGTTCAGTTTCAAAGACGTTTCCGACATCAACCTCGGGTGATTAGCGTTCTTTTCTTTTTCCCATGAGCCTATTTCACTGAGATGTGCGCAGTACGTCGATCCTCGGTTTCAACTTCACAACGCCCTTCTTTATTGCACCGGCTGCCAACGCTGGGAATACGAACTCTCTTGG